>NW_020871439.1:162707-172707 GCF_003789085.1 Penaeus vannamei | reverse complement strand
CATTCTCGTCGTTTGTCTCCCATAGTGATCACGTCCACCACGAACTGCATGCCACTATGCAGATAATCAGTCTATTCAGCGCTCTCGTCTCCTCTCTCTCTCCCTATCTTCTCGGTACTAGCACATGCTCATCTCTACGTAACTGTACTCTCATCTCTAATCCTCTACCAGTTTTCTACTACATGCAATCGCTCGTATATCTTCACTTTGCAAGTTCTCTTGTTGAGATCTCGCTTTGATGCTATGTGTATCTCTGGAATACAATCACAGACTACAGTGATTCATATAAATGGTACTTTTTAGACGCTCCTGTACTGTTATCTCAAAAAACGTTTGCCTTTCAAGATGCGAGCCATGTCCTCGGAAGGCGTTATCATAAGACAGTGTCCTCTATCCTTCCGTCTTGCGTACGTCATAATCTGCGCCGTGACGTGAGGATATGTTATTCTTTCGTGTGCACATTGTCGCTGATTATCAAGGTCAGACTACAATTGGTCGGTCGCTCCTGCGCTTAACTCCATCATGGCTATTCTACTATCGTTCATTCACAACTATATCGTGTAACAAGCTATCCTGCTACCGTCTGCATTCTACCCGTGTTCTGTCAAGTCGTAAGCTACGCTGTCATTAATCTTCTCGCACTCGACTCGCTCTCTTTCTGCTTTCTCATGCTCAATCTCCCCTCAACGTTTAGCACTTCGGCTCTAAATCTATTAGACTCAATTCTTGTCAATCAATGCTTCGAGTGCACTATTTCCTGATATCTCCTCTGACGTTATACTGCCGAGTGTCAGGACAAGTTTTACAATTGACTAAAGTTAGAACTAGTATATTGGTACACGCAGAAAATTAAGTAGAACTTCGCTTAATTACTAGCCTGCAACTTTCTATCACTCATCATACCTCAGATCTCCCTTATGCTCTCTCTCATCTTACTCTTCTCATCTCTCATCTCTCCTTGCGATCACCTTCGTTATACTTCTTGCATTTTTTCAACTTTAGCACACGTGCTCGTCCGTCTCTCACCCTTCATGCCTCTCTCCCTCGTCCGCCTCATCTCTCTCTATCCTTCTCCTCTGCTCTCGCCTCCACTCTCTCGCTTCGCGCTTTCTCGTATTCTTCTCTCTCGGTACTATGTCTCTTCTCCGCTCTCTTCTCTCTTGGATCATGCTCTTCTTCATTACACTCTCTAATATACCCCTCCACTTTCAAGCCTTCGAGCTCTCGGTGCACGTCGCGAGTACGGCGTCGTCTCATACTCTCGCTTCTCATTCACTTGCCTCTTACTTATTACGTTTTTACTTCAAATGCTGTCATCACGGGCTGAACTTGATCTCTATCCGTTCTGTCTTCGTTACTCTGACACTTGTGGCTCCGTGCGTCACTCGAATCATATTGTCTATTAACTACATTACTTTTATTATTAATTATCTCGCTCATATAGCGTGTATATATCTATTTTATCATTGTTATATATTTGTCAGCATTTTTATCATATAATTATTAATCATTATATTACTATCATGATATTATCACAGCATTACTAAATTATCTCACTTATTATCAAATGATAAATGTTTTATAATATGATTGCTATAGGGTTCTTTAATTCTAATTTACTTATATTTCGTATAACCTACTTATAGAGAGCTACTATATTTTTATATATTTAATTTTTTATCACTCATTCATTATATAATTTAGCCATCATATCATTTAAGTTATTATCACTTATCACTATACAAACTATACTTTAATCATATGTAGTTGATGTGTTTATTAATAAAATATATTATACTATATTTGTAAGACTTATAATATATATAAATATGTGGTATATTAATTTAGGTTAAATCTACTCAATATTAGTACATACTTATGATTAAATAGTATATACCTATTATATTATCTACATATTATATCAAATATTATATAATATTATATTATTTACCTATGAGTCATAATCATGACGTAAAATCATTAATATATATAAATATTTATAATAGATTAGATTAGTATATTAAGAGTATTCGTATAGTTGTAAATATATAATGATGATATGAATATATGATATGTTTGATAACAGTCATAGATCCTTACATATATTATAAATAATAGATCAATAAATAATAATTAGCAATTGATTATATAACAAATGCTACCTATTAATTTAATATTTTATTATATATCATTAATTTTATAGGTCTGTCTTAGTTATTATATCAGTTAATTATTAATTCTACATTCTTCTTTAATTAACTGAGATATATATGTGTCCGCATATTTTCAATAATACTATCTATAAATCTAATCAATAACTTGTTAATTATAGTATATAGATACTTTCTAAGCCATCTACTCTATATAATATACTATTCACAAAACATTACATTAAATTATGATAGATCGTTCTCTCTCTGAGATATTACTCTGTTATACGTTTATTCCTTTAATCTGCTCAGTCTTATCTATATACTATCCTCCTCATAGGCATTATCATAGTACTAATCATCATTAACTACTACGTACCTCGACATTGTCATTATCACATAAGTATAATCATCATCTTCCATCATTTCCTTATATCTCCCCTCGTGTCACTTCATTCTCTTGTCTACTCTCCCCTCATACTATCTACGTTCATGTCTATTCTCAGAGTTCACTCTTCTTCTACTGCAGTTCAATTCTTCTACTAGTCTCATATCTACTCGTATATTGTCTCATTACTATTATCATCACTTCTTTCTCTATTCTCTGTTACTCTCTCATTCTAATTTCTTCTCACGTATCATTCTTTACACTTCCCTATTCATAATCATTAATAAGATCTCACTATTATTCATCAATCAATTTGTATACACCTACTATACTGCTGTTACTACTACAACTACTACTACTACCCATCATCGTTATCATTATTTGCTTTCTTTCATCATTATCTTTCATGTGTTCGTGTTCATCTATTATCATATCATCATTATTCATTATTCGTATCATTCTCTTTTCATCATTATCTCTCTTCTCATCTCTCTATTTTAGCTGTAGCTACACATCACTACTATATGCTGCCAATTATCCACATCATCATCATCATTACTCCTCTTCTATTCCTATCCCTCTTATCTATATCAGATGCATATCTTTAATCATTGTCATTATCTAATGATTGCTTTACTATCCTTATTATCATATCATTATTCATTCATTAATTAATTTATTATTACTTATCTCATTATTACTATTCATTTATTATTTATTCATCTGCTTCTATTATCCTATCTATCTATTATTATAATTACTATATCATTATTACCTTCATCTCATATTATTTATCATTTTCTTCATTCATTCATTTATTCTATTCTCCACTCTGTTTCACTTGTTCTCTCATTATTCTCATTCACTTTCACTACTCTATTATTTCTTCATGCTATATCGATTCATTCATCTACTAATTTAACTCCTTGTTATTCTTATCATCCTTCTTCACTCTTATCTCAATTTCTATTCATATGATTTCATTCTTATTTCTTACTCTCTCGTATGCACTCTTACTCTTTCATTATTCTTACTCTATTCTCATTCCTTTACTCTATTATCTTACTTCTCACTTCTTTATTGCTCTCATTCATTTCCTTTACTTCATCTCACTGTTTACTCTCTATCTTCTCATCTCTTATGCTGCGTTTGTTATTTCCCTCTCGTCCTCATATCATCACTAACCATTCCTATTGCTCTTATCATCATCATTATCATATCATCTACCATCATATTCTATTTCTCGTCATCCATTTCTATTCTATCACATTTCTCTATTCCATTCCATACTCCCTATCCATTCACTCTCATTACTATTTAACTCACATCTCACACAATACTGTCGGTGTGTATTTAATGTATTTGAAACTATCTTCTTAATATATATGTAGTCTCATTACAGTCACCTACATGCTTGTATTTTTATATGTACACTCTTCAGCTTAGACTATAATGTATTTACTATCTGTATATTATCGTAGCATAGCTGCGAGCCTCATTAGTATTTGGGAATGAAATGTTAAGTTGGTGTAATATATAGTTTAATTACTAGAATCGTGAAGTGTATTGAATAGTTACTTTTGTCATGGATCACATGTGTATAATTCCCATAACCCCTGTGGTTTCATATCCAGCCCTAATAAATAGACGTTCAATTATCAAGGTCTCTGTAAGTGATTCACTAACAATTTACCTAAGCCGCAGAGTTCGGAAAAGTTGCTCTAATCGAGAGAAAGAAACAGGAAAGGGAAGTATTCAGCGACTCATATCAATACTTTCGGTAGATGATATCACTACGTTGTAAATAGTGTCATTATAGTCATTTATTTACAATACCTTACAAACCATATGTATAAATTTCTGATTCTCTACATCACTTAGCGGTGTCCTGTAAACAGTAATAACTTATTACACACATCATCATGAGAGTAAGAGTAGTCTTATGATGCATTTGCCAGACAGCCAACGAGTGTCATTAAAAAGTTGACATATCTATGCTATGTTATTTAACTTCTGAAGAGTCGGTAAATCTAATTTAAATACATCTTAGAGACTTTGAGAATGAGTACGGCTTTAAATTTAACTGCATGCCCTTGATCATCCATTTTAGACCCGAACTTATTTCATTAATATATGCCACTAAAATACGCACTAATGTGCAACATTATCCTTTGCAATTAGTGGTTAAGGGGTAACCGGGCATTTTAAGACACAATCATATCACCTTCATTATCAGTTCTCCTTTGAAATTGGTAAAATAATTTCATGCAATTTACATTAAAAAATCTGCGCAGCTGCGGGAGGTGCAAAACGCCAGCACAATTGCTATTGCGAGGATCCCATGATATTCTGATTCAAAACCAATCAGTATGAACAATCATAATAATTAACGGCTATAATAAGGCAAATTCGGAGGCCCCGATGTGGTCTCCGAAGGTATCTGAAATTAAGCCAGTCATTTTGAATATTCACATATACCGGCCATAAGTGCTCTTTAACATAACGAATAATGAAGTTAAGACAAATAAACAATATGAGGATTTAAAACCTGAAGTAATGCAAATAAATATGAATGTAAGAAAATTTTAAAATAATAAAAGACTGTACATGAAAATGTGGTATCATAGATAAACGTTATATATTGATACGCTGGACAGATGGTGAAACAGGTGTCAGTAAGTGAACGTTTAGAAAAGTGTCAAGATGAAAGGAAATCGATAGAAAGGTGACTATGACGTGCCACTAATACATTGCTCCCTTGGGTCCCTTTGGCCGAGTTTAGGAAGTTTTTTACTTTATATCTGATAGATATACACAAAAAACACTAAAATGGTATTTTCTTTTCTTTGATTTACTAATTAGAATAGTCATCTGTCATTCTTTTTATATACAAATGCTTCATATAAATCAAGGTTTTATGTAATGGTAATGTCTAGGAAGGGAATGTCCACCGTCATTGAAAATTGGAAGAATCTTTACCATTGCTAGATTACAGCTGTGTATGTGTCTATAAATATTCTATTCAACTTTTTCAGCCTCCTTCTCTAGATCTGTTTTCAGAAATAGGTCTTCCCCAATCTTCTTCACGTCGTTCGGTCTCCAGTTTTACGGCGCTAATGGTTTGTATGTAAATATATATACATGCGTGTGTATATATACACATACATATAAATGCGTGTGTGTGTGTAAGAAATGAACTGAAATTTCAGCGCCCGACAAGAAGTAAAAGAATCCCGAATAGGGAAGACTGTTGGTCTATATTTTAGGTGACATTTCCCACTTTGGAAATCTGAAGAGGCTTGAGGATCGTGGCGGTTGTAAGAAGTTTGATGAGTTTTAAAGTGAGTGTCGGAGGCGACGGGAAGACGAGCCGGCGGCCCGCCTCGAGTGCGACCGATGTCTGGCGGAAATTAAACGCTTGAATTTTCCTTTGACTTGGCCTCAAGGTGGCTGCCGCCCTGCGTTTGTTATTTCGGTAAGGGATTTCAACGCGAACAGAGAGAAAGGGGTTAGGGAGACAAGGAAAAGGGAACGGGCAAAGCGAAGGTCTAAGGGGAGACACGCGGCAGAGAGAGAGAGGGGGAAAGACCATCTCAAAAAATCAGGTAACGATATTAATTTTTCAGACTGAAAAAGAAAAACTATTTTCGCAGCTCTCAGTTATTGTTTGCATTTTTCTCGTTTTTTACCGCAAATATTGGGGATGAATTAGCTAGGAGTAGTCAGGAATATGACCAAGATTTATCTCCCAAAAATATGAAACACATTTTCTTTCCTCTGAACGAGTAGGCAAATGTTGGCACAAAGGCTGACGAAGAGGATCTACGCCCGTCGACATGTGCTGTTTACGCGAATATGTGAGCGTGCGTCGACGGTGCTAAGGGCCAATTCTGGTCTTTCCAGTTTCTGTTTTCTGTTAGAGTAATTAGCTGTTACTTCTCATTTCGAATACATGATAAAGACGCAGGGAAATTTGAGCAATACTTGCCCTGATTAACATGTCTGCCTGGTTCCCAATCTTGGGCTACACCTTTTCAAATTTTCAAACGCGATTGTGTTCGTTATAGGTCGTGCTAGTTATATCTCGGCTGCAAGGTCCAATACAGTAATAAATGCCAAGACGACACCCTCTTCGGCGAGGTAGTTATTACGTAACAATTTTAGTTTTAGCCTCGGGTCTCCTCGAGTCCTGTATCGACATTATATTTGGCTCAGACTCGAGCCTTTCATTCGAGCGATGCTAGTTTTCTCGACGAGTTTCACGCGGAAATCACACGAAGGTTGAACACTCGAGTCGCTCCTCTAGGTTCAGCCGTATCGGAGCCGCGAAGAGGGTTCGGCACCCCTGAGTGGCGAGGTCAGTTCAGGCCATTTGTACCCGCCGAGATGGCATGAGGTCAAGGAGATAGACTGAGGCAGGAGAGGGGAGGGAGGAGGTCCCGTGGGAGGGAAACAGTGAGAGGATGAACCAGGAAGAAGCCGCTTAGGAGCGATGAAAAGGCTGGACAGAAGGCTTAAAAGAGAGATTAATTTTAAATGTAAATTAGATATGACTGAAAGACAAATGTAAATGGTCGGCGAAAGAGCATCACGAGGGCTGGTTTGTTCCTGTGAGGCGAACCTCACCAAAGATTTTGTTCTTCATTTGAAAAATCAATCTACACCGCATTCATCTAGTGGGGAAAGAAGTTAATAAAACTTCAGACTAGTAATAAACGGCTAAGGAGAAATGAGTAGAGATAGCCGGATGAGGAGGAGGGGGCCGAGGGCCGGATGAGGAGAGGAGGCGAGCTGAATGAGGAAGAGGATCGGATGAGGAGCAGAGATGCCAATGAGGAAGAAGGATGAGGAAGAGAAATAGATGAGATTGAGGGCCGGATGAGAGGCCGGCCGGATGAGGAGATGAGCCCGAGGGCCGGAAGGAGGAGAGGGCCGGATGAGGAGGAGAGGGCGAGGGCCGAGAGGCCGGATGAGGAGGAGAGGGTCGATTGAGATGAGGAGGAGAGGGCCGGATGAGGAGAGAGGGCCGGATGAGAGAGAGATGAGGAGGAGGGGCCGGATGAGAGGAGAGGCCGACGAAGAGGAGGGGCCGGATGAAGGAGAGGGCCGATAGGAGGAGAGGGCGGATGAGGAGGAGAGGGCCGGATAGGGACCGGATGAGGAGAGAGGGCCGGATGAGGAGGAGAGGCCGGATGAGAGGAGAGGGCCGGATGATCGGATGAGAAGGAGAGGGCCGAGGGCCGAATGAGGAGGAAAGGGCCGGATGAGGAGGCCGAGGAGGAGATGAGGAGGAGAGGGCCGAGGGCCGAGGGGAAGGAGGAGGAGACCGAGGGCCGGATGAGGAGGAGAGCCGAGGCCGGATGAGAGGAGAGGGCCGAATGAGGAGGAGAGGGCCGGATGAGAAGGAGAGGGCCGGATGAGGAGGAGAGGGCCGGATGAGGAGGAGAGGGCCGAGGGCCGAAGGAGGGCCGGATGAGGAGGAGAGGGCCGGATGAGGAGGAGTGGGCCGGATGAGGAGGAGAGGGCCGAGGGCCGGATGAGGAGGAGAGGGCCGGATGAGGAGGAGGCCGGATGAGGAGGAGAGGGCCGAGGGCCCATGAGAGAGAGGGCCGGATGAGGAGGAGAGGGCCGGATGAGGAGAGGAGGGCCGGATGAGGAGGAGAGGCCGAGGGCCGGATGAGAGGAGAGGGCCGAGGGCCGGATGAGGAGCCGAGGGCCGGATGAGGAGGAGATGGCGAGGGCCGGATGAGGAGGAGAGGCGGAGAGGGAGGGGAGGGCCGGATGAGGAGAGAGGCCGAGGCCGGAGAGAGGAGAGAGCCGAGGAGGACGAAGAGGGGAGGGCCGGATGAGGAAGAGGGCCGGATGAGGAGAGGCGATGAGGAGGAGAGGGCCGGATAGGAGGAGAGGGCCGGATGGAGGAGAGGGAGCCGAGAGGGCCGATGAGGAGAGAGGAGGGAGGAGGGCCGAGGGCCGATGAGGAGGAGAGGGCCGAGACCGGAGAGGGAGAGAGGAGGAGCCGAGGCCGGATGAGGAGAGAGAGGGCCGAGGAGGATGAGGGAGAGAGGGCCGAGGGCCGGATGAGGAGGAGAGGGCCGAGGGCCGGATAGGAGAGAGGGCCGGATGAGGAGGAGAGGGCCGAGGGCCGGATGAGGAGGAGAGGGCCGGAGGGAGAGGGTGAGGCCGGAGAGGAGAGGGCCGAATGAGGAGGAGAGGGCCGAGGGCCGAGGGATGAGGAGGAGAGGGGGCCGGATGAGGGATGAGAGGAGAGGGGCCGATGATGGAGGGCCGGATGAGGGCCGGAGAAGAGAGGGCGAGGGCCGGATGGGGCCGAGGGGAGGAGAGAGCGAGGGCCGGATGAGGAGGAGAGGGCCGAGGGCCGGATGAGGAGGAGAGGGCCGAGGGCCGGATGAGGAGGAGAGGGCCGAGGGCCGGATGAGGAGGAGAGGGCCGAGGGCCGGATGAGGAGAGAGGGCCGAGGCGGAAGGAGGATAGAGGCCGAGGGCCGGATGAGGGAGAGGGCCCGAGGGCCGAATGAGGAGAGAGGGCCGGATGGAGGAGAGAGGCGGATGAGGAGGAGAGGGCCGAGGCCGGATGAGGAGATGAGGGCCGATGAGAGATGAGGGCCGAGGGCCGGATGAGGAGAGAGGGCCGAGGGCCGGATGAGGAGGAGAGGGCCGAGGGCCGGAATGAGGAGGAAGGGCCGAGGGCCGGATGAGGAGAGAGGGCCGAGGGCCGGATGAGGAGGAGAGGGCCGAGGGGCCGGATGAGGAGGAGAGGGCCGAGGCCGATGAGGAGGAGAGGCCGAGGGCCGGATCGAGGGCCGGGAGGAGGAGGAGGAGGAGAGAGGGCCGGATGAGGAGGAAGAGGGCCGGGGAGGATGAGGAAGAGAGGGCCGGATGAGGAAGAGAGGGCCGGATGAGGAGGAGAGGGCCGGATGAGGAGGAGAGGGCCGGATGAGGAGGAGAGGGGCCGAGGGTCGGATGAGGAGGAGAGGTCCGGATGAGGAGGAGAGGCCGAGGGCGATGAGGAGGAAGAGCGCCGGATGAGGAGGAGAGGATGAGGGCCGAGCCCGGATGAGGAGACGACCGAGAGACGGATGAATGAGGGAGGATGAGGAGGAGAGGGCCGAGGGCCGGATGAGGAGGAGAGCGCCGGATGAGAAGGAGAGGGCCGAGGGCCGAATGAGGAGGAGAGGGCCGAGGGCCGGATGAGGAGGAGAGGGCCGAGGGCCAGATGAAGAGGAGAGCGCCGGATGAGGAGGAGAGGGCCGAGAGAGGAGGAGGTGAGGGCAGGATGAGGAGAGAGGGCGAGGGCCGCTCAGGAGCAGCGGCCAAGGAGCGAGGGCGAGAGGCAAGAGCGACCGTCTTATTACAGCGATGGCTCTCTTGGGAAGACGCGCGAGACGTTATCCTCTGAGATCGCGGGGACGAATTATCCGGAAAATGGATAATTGAGTCCAATT
>NW_020871439.1:157707-160207 GCF_003789085.1 Penaeus vannamei | reverse complement strand
GAATTAGCTCGCAAACCATCTCTCTACTATGAGTAAAAAAGGAAATCTGAAAATAATTCCCCAAAATTGATTTATTTCGATTTTCCCAAGTTAAGTTGTATTTTCCAGCGATAATCCGGAACCCGGATTTACGACGTCAATTCCAGAACACGATCACTGCATTCTCTGCATTCAATACATTGTACAACATGGCGGACTTACTACGAGACTACAGCGGCAGTGAAATCAGTGAAGTTTCATCGGATTATTCCGATGAGGACATTGGTACAACTTCTTCAGAGGGTGCCTATGAAGAGTTGGAAGAAGAAGAGGAATATGAAGGGTTGATGGTTGTTGGATCGTACATGCACGAGCCCGACGCTGTGGATGTCTTGGAAGTTAAGCCAAACCAGCCAGACATGGAGAGGCGTCGAGACCCGAAGAGATTGAATGAATGATAATTTTCTTAATTATTTTTTATAGTCGAATGTGTGATTCCGCTTCTGTATGGTACAAAATTTCTACAGGCTGAGCTATCTCTTGTCTGCAGCCGAGACGTAGGCCTACATCCATTCGTGAGTGGAGGGGCATCGGTATTTATTTGTGTTGTGCTTTTTAGGTGTATGTATCCTACTTCTGTAGTAATACATGCACACTTGCAATGCAGTCGGCACACTGTGTCGCACCCACGCAATGAATGTTTGCTACGCCGCCAATCAAAAAAGCTCTTTCAGTTTGTTTTGCGCTGTTGTGATCATAACAAATATAAATTGAAAATGGCCTACTGTTTTGCAAATCCCATGTCGTAAGCAATTCTGTTCGGAAAGCAATCGGGCTCGAAGTGTTTCAGGCAGAAAGTTGCTCTGCTTGGCATGCACAAAACCTGTCCACTTCCTTGCTCTGTCGCGGTCTTTTGGCCATTCAAATAGCTGGTTACATGAATGGGAACAATGAATTGCTACAGAACGCCGCGGCATCTTTTGTTACAAACTTTAATAACTTGAAACTGGGACAATTCCATGATATCCTTGACGCGGCTGCACTGTGTGTATCACGCTATTCAACAAGATTCTCCCTGGTCCTGGGAATGACGTCACAACCGGGGATTGCCGAAGACTGCCGAATTTTGCATCTTCGTTTCTAAGGGCGTTGCTATGGGATTTAGGGGGATACCACAGGGTCTCTTCGATTTTTTTTTTTTTTTCATGAATACGCTTTGCATACATTAATGAACAATATTCAAAGAAAAAACAATGCACGATAATTACTTCACATATGCCCTTTAAACAGCCCACTAATCCCACACCCCCGATCCGACCACGAAAACTCAATCAATCCAATCATGCCTAAGTCACTATAGTCCTGAAGCTGAAGAGGCAACGGATAGAGAGGGAGAGCGTGAGAGATAGTGAGAAAGGGGGTGAGAGAGTTCACACACACACACACACACAACACAGCACTTGCATGTGCAAACTGATCCAGAGCTCCCCTGCAAAAACGTCCTACATTAACTGCAATTTGCAATTTGTGCAGCGATAACATAGATGGCGAAAACGTTTCTCTCTCTCTCATTTAATATAGATTATTATTATCATTATTACCATATGTTCAATCATGTAGTGTGCACTTGTTAAAATCCTTTATGTAGTTTCATGTTAACCAACTAGTCGTCCTTCTTTGAACATAACTTGTCTAATTTTTCAGTAAAAGTGATTGTTTACAACACCTACCTTCAAAGAGATGACTGAGACTCTATGACCCATAACAGACGGCTCGTACTTACAAAACAAGACTAAAGAAGCTCGACCACGAATTCTACTAGTATGAAAAAATCATGCTAATATGAAAAATAGACTGGCTCACTTATAATTATTGTTATCACCTATGATCCAATCTCTGAGTCTGTCTTTGTAAGATATCATACTACTATAATTTTATTTTATTTTATTTTTTTATACTAGTATGGTTTGTGGTCGATCTTCTGCCAAAACAAATACTCCCGTGTTAGGCGGGTCACGTGCCCTCTGCTGCTGGCTGCAGTGCAATCCAATAGTTATCCACTACCATCATCAGTCTTAAATTTGCAATTAATCAGAGCAATTAAATTAGATACAGATTTTAGGCAGTTTTGTAGGCCATAGTCCAATTTTTTAAAAAATGTAGCAGTTCAGCAGGGATGGTGTAAACAACGTCCTAGGGTCACAACGACTAAGCTGATTGTGGCACACCCTGGCTGCATTGGAGGGGAGCAGCGTGTCCATGACAAAGAATTGACTTTACAGAGAAAGGAAATAGAAAAAGAGAGAGAGAGGAATAGAGAGGAATGGAGAGAGAGAGAGAGGAAAAGAGAGGAGGAGAGAGTGAGAGAGAGAGAGAAAGCAGTCGATCGAAAAAGGCAGATCAATATTGTGTTTGTCTTAAAAAAAAAAAAAAAAAAAAAATCAAGTAGTGTTGGTGGAAGAATGGTATGGCTTGGTGATCAAGGTGCAGGTTTCCCCACAACTATAAACTCCAGGAGTTG
>NW_020871439.1:140207-145207 GCF_003789085.1 Penaeus vannamei | reverse complement strand
AGGAGTAGCGAAAAGGAGCGATTGTAATTAGATTAAGAGTGATAAATGACAACTTATTATCATTATCGTTATTAACGACATCATTGGGTTATATGAAATAGTTTAAGGTTTGATTTTCAATATGGTTATTGAAATGATTGTTACTGCAATGATTTTGCAGCAGCTGGAACCCATTTTAGATCTTTTATTTTCCAAAACGTATATTTGCTTTACTCATCGTTAGAGCGATGAGTAAAGTACGAGTTATTTACTTTCCTCTCTTTACCTTTTTTCTTCCGTTCCTTTTTTTTTCTTTCAGCAATGATTATTTACCGAGACCTGGCCATTCCTCTTTCTCTCTCTCTCTCTCTCTCGTTACGCCGTTAAAAGTTTATTGGCGCACAGGACCGGGAGATGTACTTTCTAGGTATCACTTTGGGAATTTATAGGCGTGCCTCTCCCGCGATCTTTATTTCGTTTTCTTCGGCTTCTGGTTCTCGTCTGCCTTTTCTTTTACTTAATTACTTTTTATATCTGACTTTAGTCACCTTTGTCTGTCTGTCTCCTTCTCTAGGTTTGCATGTTCATTTCTTCTCTTTGACCGTCTGTAAGTTTCTCTGTCTTTCTGACTGGCTCTCTCTGTCTGTCTATGTAAACATGTCTGTCTTGCTTTCTCTCTCTCTCCCTTTCTTTCATTATTTGTTTCAGTACATTAATATTTCTATCTATATTTAATATGATTTTGCTATATACCCACGGACGATGAGAAACAATATTTCATAATAACAGTATTGCAAACCATATACAGTTGATTTATTGGCCATTCAGTCCCACGCGACCCCTCTCCAGGTAACACGAGGATAATAAGCTGAACATACCTGGCTCTGCGCATTTTACTGTCCAGCATAATACTCTACCCTGGCCCGATACAGGTGGATATACATGTGGAAATAAACATTATTTTTGATGATAAATATTTCTTTGCATCAAAAGGAAATCGTTTTCATATACTGACCGAACATGTGTATTCCATATAACATCATTCAGTACATTGGCCTGATATATAAATTTATGGTACATAGACACAATAGCTATTTAATTATGAATGTTCTTAAAGGTCTTCATGTATGTCTTAAATATCATCCCCTAATGACTGGGTGTAACTAGCTCTTAGCTAAGCAGTCTTTATCAATGTTATATATATATATATATATATATATATATATATATATATATAATATATATATATATATATATATATATATATATATATATAATATATATATATATATATATATATATATATATATATATATATATATATATATATATATATATATAACATTCAGGGAGCTAACAAGTTTCTCTATATACGCTCTATGAAAGTAATTTCATGTAGAATTGCAGAATAAAACAATGTATGAAATCATTATGAGACAACGGTGTGCAATCTTAAGATGATTTCCTTTTATCATAACAGAGACAGTATATGTTTTAAATAAAATAGAATGGAACAGATCGCTACATCAAATGCTTCCTACAAAATTAAATAATTGAAAAAGTTGATCATTGCAAACAGAAAGTATGAAGGGTTTATCATTTATAAGTGAGATTTATTTCTTCATCTTTTACGGTTTGTTCCGGCTCTGACGACGTCACAGTAACTCATCGAAGTGTGGTGTGTGTGTGTGTGTGTGTGTGTGTGTGTGTGTGTGTGTGTGTGTGTGTGTGTGTGTGTGTGTGTGTGTGTGTGTGTGTGTGTGTGTGTGTGTGGAGCCAACCATAAACAACATATAATATTAGGCGACTGGTTATTTCCAGAACGTTTTTATGTAGAATCTCTGCTTCGTTATCTTTCACAAACAAAAATGATATTCCAATACATACTACTCTGCTGTTTTCATCCTAAGGTAAACTTGTTCATTAAATAGTTATTTTGGAGCACGGACTAATAGGCGTTCCTGGAGGGCAGAAACACAGGACGCCGGCCGGGGAGCGGAGTAAAGGGAGCAGCCGGAGTAACGCTGGTTCACGGGGCAGGGTGAATGTGAGAGGGTGAAGGAGTGTGGTTCACGTGGCAGGGTGATGGTGAGAGGGTGAAGGAGTGTGGTTCACGGGGCAGGGTGAATGTGAGAGGGTGAAGGAGTGTGGTTAACGTGGCAGGGTAGTGTGGTTCCAGGGTGAAGGAGCGTGGTTCAGGCAGGTGAAGGAGTGTAGTTCACGAGGCAGGGTGATGGTGAGAGGGTGAAGGAGTGTGGTTCATGTGGCAGGGTGAAGGAGCGTGCTTCACGGGGCAGGGTGAAGAAGCGTAGTTCACGTGGCAGGGTGAAGGAGCGTGGTTCAGGTGGCAGGGTGAAGGAGTGTAGTTCACGAGGCAGGGTGAAGGTGAGAGGGTGAAGGAGCGTGGTTCACGTGGCAGGGTGAGGGTGAAGGAGTGTGGTTCACGTGACAGGGTGAAGGAGCGTAGTTCACGGGGCAGGGTGAAGGAGCGTGGTTCACGTGGCAGGGTGAAGGAGTGTGGTTCACGTGACAGGGTGAAGGAGCGTGGTTCACGTGGCAGGGTGAAGGTGAGAGGGTGAAGGAGTGTAGTTCACGAGGCAGGGTGAAGGTAAGAGGGTGAAGGAGCGTGGTTCACGTGGCAGGGTGAAGGTGTGAGGGTGAAGGAGTGTGGTTCACGTGGCAGGGTGAAGGAGCGTGGTTCACGGGGCAGGGTGAAGTGGTTCACGTGGCAGGGTGAAGGAGTGTGGTTCACGAGACAGGGTGAAGGAGCGTGGTTCACGGGGCAGGGTGAAGGTGAGAGGGTGAAGGAGCGTGGTTCACGGGGCAGGGTGATGATGAGAGGGGGAAGGAGCGTGGTTCACGTGGCAGGGGGAAGGTGAGAGGGTGAAGGAGTGTGGTTCATGTGACAGGGTGGAGGTGAGAGGGTGAAGGAGTGTGGTTCACGTGGCAGGGTGGAAGTGAGAGGGTGAAGGAGTGTGGTTCATGTGGCAGGGTGAAGGTGAGAGGGTGAAGGAGTGTGGTTCACGTGGCAGGGTGAAGGTGAGAGGGTGAAGGAGTGTGGTTCACGAGGCAGGGTGAAGGTGAGAGGGTGAAGGAGTGTTGTTCATGTGACAGGGTGACGGTGAGAGGGTGAAGGAGTGTGGTTAACGTGGCAGGGTGAAGGTGAGAGGGTGAAGGAGTATGGTTCACGTGGCAGGGTGGAGGTGAGAGGGTGAAGGAGTGTGGTTCACGAGGCAGGGTGAAGGTGAGAGGGTGAAGGAGTGTGGTTCACGTGGCAGGGTGAAGGTGAGAGGGTGAAGGAGTGTGGTTCACGTGACAGGGTGAAGGTGAGAGGGTTAAGGAGTGTGGTTCATGTGACAGGGTGGAGGTGAGAGGGTGAAGGAGTGTGGTTGACGGGGCAGGGTGACGGTGAGAGGGTGAAGGAGCGTGGTTCACGTGCAGGGTGAAGGTGAGAGGGTGAAGGAGTGTGGTTCACGTGGCAGGGTGAAGGTGAGAGGGTGAAGGAGTGTGGTTCACGTGGCAGGATGCGGTGAGAAGGTGAAGGAGTGTGGTTCACCAGGGTGAAGGTGAGAGGGTGAAGGAGTGTGGTTCACGTGGCAGGGTGGGGTGAAGGAGTGGTTCACGTGGGTGAAGGTGAGAGGTGAAGGAGCGTGGTTCACGTGGCAAGGTGTGGTTCACGTGGCAGGGTGGTGAGAGGGTGAAGGATGTGGTTCACGTGGCAGGGTGAAGGTGAGAGGGTGAAGGAGTGTGGTTCACGTGGCAGGGTGAAGGTGAGAGGGTGAAGGAGTGTGGTTCAAGGGTGAAGGTGAGAGGGTGAAGGAGTGTGGTTCACGTGGCAGGGTGAAAGTGAGAGGGTGAAGGAGCGTAGTTCACGTGGCAGGGTGAAGGTGAGAGGGTGAAAGGTGACGTGGCAGGTGTAAGAGGGTGAAGGAGTGTGGTTCACGTGGCAGGTGAAGGTGAGAGGTGAAGGAGCGTGGTTCACGTGGCAGGGTGAAAGTGTGAGGGTGAAGGAGTGTGGTTCACGTGGCAGGGTGAAGGAGCGGTTTGGCAGGGTGAAGGAGCGTGGTTCACGTGGCAGGGTGAAAGAGTGTGGTTTCACGTGACAGGGTGAAGGAGCGTGGTTCACGCAGGGTGAAGGTGAGAGGGTGAAGGAGTGTGGTTTGGCCTGGTGAAGAGAGGTGAAGGAGTGCGGTTCACGTGCAGGGTGGGTGAGAGGGTGAGGAGTGTGGTTCACGTGGCAGGGTGAAGGTGAGAGGTGAAGGAGTGTGGTTCACGTGGCAGTGAAGGTGAGAGGTGAAGGAGTGTGGTTCACGTGGCAGGGTGAAGGTGAGAGGGTGAAGGAGTGGTTCACGTGGCAGGGTGAAGGTGAGAGGGTGAAGGAGTGTGGTTCACGTGGCAGGGTGAAGGTGAGAGGGTGAAGGAGTGTGGTTCACGTGGCAGGGTGAAGGTGAGAGGGTGAAGGAGTGTGGTTCACGTGGCAGGGTGAGGTGAGAGGGTGAAGGAGTGTGGGTTCACGTGGCAGGTGAAGGTGAGAGGGTGAAGGAGTGTGGTTCACGTGCAGGGTGAAGGTGAGAGGTGAAGGAGTGTGGTTCACGTGCAGGGTGGTGAGAGGGTGAAGGAGTGGTTCACGTGCAGGGTGAAGGTGAGAGGGTGAAGGAGTGTGGTTCACGTGGCAGGGTGAAGGTGAGAGGGTGAAGGAGTGTGGTTCACGTGGCAGGGTGAAGGTGAGAGGGTGAAGGAGTGTGGTTCCCGTGGCCTGGTGAAGGTGAGAGGGTGAAGGAGTGTGGTTCACGTGGCAGGGTGAAGGTGAGAGGGTGAGGAGTGTGGTTCACGTGCAGGGTGAAGGTGAGAGGGTGAAGGAGTGTGGTTTGTGGCAGGTGAAGGTGAGAGGTGAAGGAGTGTGGTTCACGTGGCAGGGTGAAGGTGAGAGGTGAAGGAGTGTGGTTCACGTGGCAGGGGTGAAGGTGAGAGGGTGAAGGAGTGTGGTTCACGTGGCCAGGGTGAAGGTGAGAGGGTGAAGG
>NW_020871439.1:132707-135207 GCF_003789085.1 Penaeus vannamei | reverse complement strand
AGAGAAAATAGAGAAGAATGAAGGTTATCGTATGTCTCTCCATACCGCGACCCGGAGTTAATTTACCATAACTCTTATTGCCAAATGTGTCTAGTCTTCAGTCTCTCGGTACTTTGCTTGCCTGTGTGTCTGGGTGTCTTCGACTGGTTGTCTGCAGTCTGTTTGTCTGTCTTCTGTGAGTTATTGTCAACCTGTCTGTCTTCTATACTTGAGTGTTGTCTGTGTGTTTACTTTAAGCTGCTGTCTATCTTCTATAAAGTGATTACTGTCTGTTTTCTTTGACTTATCTGTCTGTCTTTCGTAAGTGTTTTGGTGCCTGTCTGTCTGCCTTAAGTTGATTCTGTCTATCTGTCTTCCATCAGTTAAATCTCCTTTATAGCTTTTTATATATATATTTCTCCACTTTTCTGTACTTCCTATGTCATTAAAAAAAAAAAAAAATATCAACATTTCTTACATATCTACTTTTGTGAATGTATGAATTTCATGTTAGCACGAATATGTTATACGTATTTTGACATGGATTATGTAATTATGTACATATATTATATTAATAACTTCACATCTACACGTAATGTAAAAATATGATTAGTGTCGCGAAGAAACGTTTATAAAAAACATGATAAAAGAATCGTAATTACCTTAAGTTTAACAGAATTATTTCGTGGATTAGTCATTTAGAATCTGCTAATGCGTAAGGCACGTGTAAAATAGATATGAATGAGAAGGAATATCTTCACAACACAAGCGATGTATTTAACCGGTTTCGAATATATCTTAGGCAGAGATACATATATCAGAGAAATTACAGAGCATTTATGTATCAGACGTGAGGAGATGAACCACCTGACGACTGTGACCTGCCTCTCATATGCATAGAAGTTACCGCGATGTAAGTTTAACTGGGAAAGGCTAGGTCAGTAGCAACTCCAGGATGTCTTGGTCTGATTCTATTTTGAAAAAAAAAAAAAAAAACATTGGTTATATTTGATGACGTCACAAAAGTTTCGGATGCTTTGTGAATGTGGCCGATTATTTTGGTCTTTTCAGTTTTCAAAAAAGGATGGAAAACAATGATTTTAATGGTTATATTTTCATTGAACAATCATCAAAACAGACGCCATGACACCACCTCGAGTAGCTAACTGATCTAGCCTCTCCCGAAAGTAACTCCCATAATTTTCTTTTTGTGTTTGTTCAACCCTCCATGGATTACTCCTGCGTCCTTGTACTTCGGTAGATGCCCAACTTCATCTACATATACCATTAAGACGTTGGGAGGCACGTAGAGACGAACCTCGACCCAATGCGCGCTGATACTGGCGTTGAAACCTCGTCCCGTTTCGCCAGAGTATATGCCTTATCGCATCTGCTACTGGGTATGCGAAAAACAGCCTTGTTGGGGTTGTTTGCGGGCGGCTTTCTCGTCTAAATTCTCTATTTCCTTCTTTATATAAGTCGCTACATAACTGTGCGTGGATGCTATTTCTTTTTATTTTGAAACATGTAGGCTCAAGCGAGGATTGACTGGCGTAGAAATCGCGTCAGTGATAAAATATATTTCGTGATAATGCAGCTGTGACACACATACACCATGTCAATCAATTACCATTCTATTTTTTTCAGTGCTACCCTTGCTTTAATATATTATTATTTTTTGCCATATATACACACTATATGCTATTCAACTATACCCCTTTTATCAATGTTATTACCCCACATTATTATATGGTAATTCATATAGTAATGATAAAAAAGTCATAAACAAAAATATAAACATCTGAAATAGATAACGGAAATAAGCAACGAAAAGATATAGTCAATCTTTGGAGAAAAGTTCTCTGAGATAAGAAAGTATACAGTTTTCTTTTATTAAAACTATTGGATTCAGGTGGCAAGTTTTTATTGAAATTTAATGATTTGTGCTATAGACGTTTTCAAAAAAAAAAAAGAATAAAAATCATTAACCAATGGTCGTAAAATGACGCTTTACTTATACCGAGTGTTCAGTAACGCCGTTGAAATATGTATCACGAATTTTGTTTTCGAAAACGAAAATTTGGTTATTGATATTTTGACATTTATTAAATACATATATGTAATTTTCTAACACAAACGGGGAAAGTAGTAAAAATAATGTTGACCCAAAAACGGAGGTTAGGTAAGGGACAAATTTTCACACATACAATAATTTCATAAAGTTAAAAGGCCGCTTAGAGTTTTATCGAGAATAATGGGAATTTTTAAGACACAAACATTCTATCCTTTTAATAATTTCTTGTGTATTTACTCCATTACGGTTATAAATCCAAACCTACATTAAGCCATTTCTAATTCATTCGTTAACTTCATTCATTTTAACCGCAAACTTATTCAGAAGGGCGAAAATGAAGGCACATTAGCTTCTCTTTAAGCCTTATTGACTTGCATTCACGAGAAAGAAGCTCAAATCGTGTTTTTTTTTGTATGTGTGCATTGCAAAAACCGCAGATTTGGATTT
>NW_020871439.1:120207-127707 GCF_003789085.1 Penaeus vannamei | reverse complement strand
CTCTTCCTCTTCTCCTTCTCTTTTCTTCCCCCTTCCTTCTCTTTCCTCTTCTCTTCTCTCCTTCTCTTTTTCCCCTTCATCCTCCCCTTCCTTTTCTTTCTCTTCCTCTTCTCCTTCTCTTTCTTCCCTTTCCTTTTCTTTCTCTTCTCTTTCTCCTTCTCTTTTCTTCCCCTTCCTTTTCTTTCTTTTCCTCTCTCTTCCTTTCCCCCTTCCCCTTCCCCCCTTTCTTTTCTTTCTCTTCTTCCCGCTTCCTTTTCTTTCGTCTTCCTTTTCTCTTTCTCTTGTCTTCCCCTTCCCCCCTCCCCTTCCTTTTCGTGTTCTCTTCCCTCTCCTTTCTCTTTCTTCCCCTCCCTTTTCTGTCTCTTCTCTATTCTCCTTCTCTTTCTCCCCTTCCTTTCTTTCTCTTCCTTTTCTCTTTCTCTTTCTTCCCTTCATCCTCCCGAATTCCTTTTCTTTCTAGCTTCCTCTTCTCCTCGTCTCTTTCTTCCCCTCCTTTCCTTCACTTGCCTCTTCTGCCTTTCTTTCTTCCCCTTTCCCGTTTCGTTCTCTTCTCTATCTCCTTTTTCTCCCTTTCCTTCTTCTCTTCCTCTTCTCCTTCTCTTCTTTTCCTCCTTTTCTTCTCGTTCTTTCCCTTCTCTTTCTTCCCCTTCCTTTCCTTTCTCTCTCTCCTTCTTCTCTTTCTTCCCCTTCCTTTCTTTCTCTTCCTCTTCTCCTTCTCTTTCTTCTCCTTCCTTCTTTTCTCATCCTCTTCTCCTTCTCTTTCTTCCTCTCCTTTCCGATCTTCTCTTCCTCTTCTCCTTGCATTTTCTTCCGCTCCTTTATTCTCATTCCTCTTCTCCCTCTCTTTCTTTCCTTTTCCCTCCCCTTCCAGTTCTTTCTCGTCCTCGTTTTCTAGGTTGTCCTACCCTCTCATCGACGCTCCGTTTACCTGCTCACCTAGACCTATACTCCGCCAATCACTACCAGACCCCGCCTAACCTCCGGCTCAAGTGTCAGACGGTCCACACCCTCTTCTGCCGGGCCGGGGCGTCTCCACTAGAGGACTCCCCTCACCATGTCTCCCTTCCCCGAGAGTCCAGACAGGCGACCCCTCCCTGCTTCTACCCCCCTTCCCGCCCAAAACTCTTACAAAAGTCTCCCTCCCTTCCTCTAGACCTAGCCAGCATACCCTTATTCTCAGCCTACCACACGAGTGCCAACGGGCCGGAGACGGGAGGGCTTCGACTGCGTACCGACCCACCCCTCTTCCGCGCGTCTGCCCCCATTTATGCCAACCGCCCTCCTCCCTCGATATCTCCCTCTTTCCCTCACCACTTCAAACTGGCTCCCCACAATCCCACCCATCCTCTCCCTACTCCACCCCTTAGAGCCAAACCCCTTAATTCCCCAACCCTCCTCGTCCCCTCCCACGTGCGCAAAAACCCCAGCCTCCCCTTGTCGCCGACTCCGCAACCTCCCACACCGATCCCTCTCCAAGAAGCCCACTTAGACGCCAACCCCTTACGAGCTCCTACCTCCTCCGTTCCCCCCTGTTCGCCCCCCACCTCGCCTAAACGAGCCCCCTTAGAGCCAACGCCCCTAATGCCCCCAACCCCTCCATTCCCCTCTCCCCGTTTCAGCCCCCACAACCTCACCACGAAGCCGCTTAGAAGACCAACCCCTCCTCCCTTTCCCCCTTAATTCCCCAACCCTCCTTCCCCCTCCTCCTTAGAGCGCAACCCTTTAATTCCAACCCCTCCTTCCCCTTTCCCNTCTGTCTGTCTATCCCTGTAATACTCCTTTTCCAATGTTTTCACTGTCGCTTTTCTCGCCGTCCGATTCAGAGGTTCGTTAAACTTTCGCCGTTTTACCTGAGACAACAAAAGTCCCTTTCTTCCTCCTCCTCTCCTCCTCTCTTCCTCTTCCTCCTCATCCTCGTTTACCTTTTTTTCTTTTATTTCTTTCTTTCTTTTCGTCTTCTTCTATTTTTGTTTGTTTCTTTGTTAATTTTGTGTATTTGTATTCAGCGTTCTTTTATTGAATGGTATTATTGTTGGTTTATTATTATTGATTATTATTATTATATCATATATTGTTCTGCTGCTTTTTTTTTTTCTTCTTCCTCCTCTTCCTCTTCTTTCCCCTCGTCTCTCTCTCCTCCTCACTCCCCCCCCTCCTCCCCCCCCTCCTCCCTACCCCCGCCCCATGGTACCTTAGCCGGGTGTCTTCTTACCTGAGCTCCACATTCTTTTCTGCTTTTGTCTCCATAAAGATCGTTCCCTTTTTTCTTCACTTCTTACCACGGTGGGTTTTCTTCGCTTCTGTTGTGTCTTTCTATTTCTTCCTTTTTTTTTTTCTTTATTTTTTTAAATTTGATTTCGTTTTGATTAGTATTCTTCTTTTCTCTGTTTGTTTTGATTTTCTTTTTTACGTTTTTGTTTTTTTCTCCCGATTTTTCCCTGTGAATAATGTTTTGTACTTATCATTTTGTTATATTATTATTAATTATTTTATTATACTTATTATTATTATTAATTGTTATTATTATTATTATTTTATTATTATTTATTATTGTTATTATTATTATTATTGATTATTATTGTTATTTTATTATTATGTTGTGTTATTATTGTTGTTCTTCTTATTGTATATGTTGTTATTTTATTTTTGAATATGTTATTATTATCATCGTCGTCATTATTATTATTATTGTTGTTGTTGTGTTATTGTTGTTTATTGTTATTATTATCGTTTTCGTTATCATATTATAATTACTTTTTCATCAGCATTGTTGTTAATTGTATCATTATTATCATCATTATCAATATTGCTATTGATGTTTTTATTATTATTGCTATCATTATATTTATATGTATTTACCTAGTTATTCATTGTTGTTCTTGTTCTTCTTCCTTATAAACCCCTCGGAGGAAAGCATTCAAATCTCTCTTTCTCTCTCTCTCTCTCTCTCTTCTCTTCTCTCTCCCTCCCTCCCTCCTCCTCTCCTCCTCCCTCCCTCCCTCCCCTCCTCCCCTCCTCCCCTCTCCACTCCCTCCTCGCTCCCTCCTTCCCTCCTACTCTCCCCTTCTCTCTCCCTCTCTCTCCCTCTCCCTCACCAGGCTACAAGCTCGAGGGAGGGAGGAAGCCGACGGCGAGGGAGGGAGGAGGGCAGAGAGAGAGAGAGAGAGACAGAGAGAGAGAGAGAGAGAGAGAGAGAGAGAGAGAGAGAGAGAGAGAGAGAGAGAAGAGGAAGAGAGAGGAGAGAGAGAGAGAGAGAGAGAGAGAGAGGGAGAGAGAGAGAGGGAGGGAAGAGAGAGGAGGGAGAGAGAGAGAGAGAGAGAGAGAGAGAGAGAGAGAGAGAGAGAGAGAGAGAGAGAGAGAGAGAGAGGGGAGAGAAGAGAGAGAGAGGGAGGGAGGGGAGGGAGGGAGGGAGGAGGGAGGGAGCCTCGCCCCGGCCCGGGTGTCGGCACTTTGTTGCGACACAAACAAGAACAAAAGGAATCCGATCGTCTTTTGTGGAGGCTGCGATCCCTTTTGTCGCGGATTCGGGATTAGGGTTTTGTTCCTCCGGTCTTGGCGGAAAGGAGGGAGGGGAGGGAGGTGGAGGGGGGAGGGGAGGTGGGAGGGGTGGAGGGGGGGAGGGAGGGGGAGCTGGAAGGAGGGAAGGGGGAGGAGGGAGAGGTAAAAGAGGGAGGGGAAGGTTGAGGGGGCGGTGGGAGGAGGGGAGAGGAGGAGGGAGGTGAGAGGGGAGTAGGAGGGAGGGGGAGAGAAGGGAAGGGGAGGTGGGAGGAAGGAAGGAGGGAGGTGTGGAGGAGGGGGAGGAGGAGGGGGAGGTAGGTAGGGGGAGGTGGGGAGGAAAACAGGACGACTGTGAGGTGGAAAGGGAGGAGGGAGGGAAGGGGGAAAGGAAGGGGAGGGGGACGGCTGTGGGGTGGAAGGGGGTTAGAAGGAGGGGACGTAGGGACGTGTGTGTATGTGGGTGCGTGAGGGGCGTGGGCATGTGTGAGTGGGCGTGAGAGTGAGAAATTCGACGCAGGCAAAAAAAAAAAAAAAAAAAAAATGACATCGAGAGAGGAAGGATTCAGACACAGACACAAACAGACAGACAGACAGACAGACAGACGAAGCCTCATCCTGCGTAGGCCCCGCGTTCACAGCCTCTCCCCCTTCCAGCCGTGTCCGTCTTCCTCGTCCGTAACCCGTCCACCCGTCGTCGTGCCTTGATTGAAGCGAGTCTGTTTCCCCGTCCAAGTTCTATCCATCCCGTCCGCAACTCTATCCACCCGTCCGAGGTTCTATCCACCCCATCCGCAGCTCTATCCATCCTGTTCGTAGTTCTATCCATCCCGTCCGCAGCTCTATCCACCTCGTCTGACGCGATAGCCTCGTCCGCAGCTCTACCCACCCATCCACACCCCTATCCACCCATCCCCTCCCTCTCCACCCCATCCCCATCCCTATCCACCCGTCCCCACCCTACCCACCCCATCCCATCCCTATCCACCCCATCCCCATCCCTATCTACCCGTCCCATCCACCCCATCCACACCCCTACCCACCCCATCCCCATCCCCATCCACCCTACCACCCCATCCACACCCTATCCACCCATCCCATCCCCACCCCATCCCCACCCCCATCCCCCATCCCACCCACATCCACCGGGGACCCGAGCAATCCGTTCTGCGGTCCGGATCCGGGTCTCTCCTCGGTATCGCTTTCCAGTCCCTCTATTACTTCGTTGAGTAATTATCCGATCTCGGCCGCGAGGCGTTGGTCGCCGCTGCAGGCTTTTGGCGAAGGAGTGTGGCCCTCCGCTATCCTTTCTCTCCTCTGTCCTTGGCTAATTCGCTCTTCTATTCTTCTATCCTCCTCTATTTTATCCTGCTATTCTCCGCCCTCCTCGCCTTCCTTCTTTTCTCTTCTATTCTTCGCTCCTCCTCTCTTCTATCCTTCTATCCTCCTCTATTCTATCCTTCCTTCCTCTCTTCTGTCCTTGGCTAATTCGCTCTTCTATTCTTTCTTCGTCCTTTCTTCTATCCTTCTATCTTCCTCTATTTTATCCTTCTATCCTCCGCCCTCCTCGCCTTCCTTCTTTTCTCTTCTATCCTTCTATCCTCCTCTCTTCTATTCTTCCCTCTTCGCCTTCTTCTATCTTCCTCCTCTCTACTACCCTTTCTATCCTTCCCTCCTCTCTTCTATCCTTCTATCCGCCGCCCTCCTCGCCTTCCTCCTTTCTCTTCTATCCTTCGCTCTCCTCTATTCTATCCTTCTATCCTCCTCTATTCTATCCTTCTATTCCTCTCTCTTCTATTCCTTCGCTCTCCGCTCTCCTCGCCTTCCCTCCTTTCTTCTGATCTTCCCTCCTCTTTCTTTTTCTTTCTCTTCTCTCTCTTCTAACCTTCCCTCTCTCTTCTCTCTTCTTTTCCTCCTCTCTTCCTTTCCCTCCTCCCTTTTCTCTTCTCTTTTCTTCGCTCCTCTTCCTCTTTCGTATTTCTATCCCTCTTCTTTTTTCTTCTTTTCGTTCCCCTTTCTTTTATTTCTCTCTCCTTCTCTCCTCTTTCTATTATTTCTCTCTCCTTCTCTCCCTTTTCTTTTATTTCTCTCTCCTTCTCTCCTCTTTCTTTTTTTCTCTCTCCTTCTCTCTCCTCTTCTTTTATTTCTCTCTCTTCTCTCTCTTTTTTCTCTTCTCTCTCCCTCTTCTTCTCCATTTCCCTCTTCCGCTTTCTTCTTCTTTCCCTCCTTCCTCCTTCTTCTTTTTTCTCTCTCTCTCTCTTCTTTTCCTCAACTCTTCTTCATTTCCCTCTTCCCGCTTTCTCCTTCTCTTCCTCCTTCCTCTTTCTTCTTATTTTCCTTCTCCTCTCCTTCTTCCCTCTCCCCCCTTTCTCCCCCCCCTTATTCCTTCTCCCTTTCCATTTCCTTCCTTCTTAATCCTCTGTTTCCTCTCCGACGAGAACATCTTCCAGTCGTTATCGTCACTACATCTATTTCTTGTTGTTGTTGTTCTTCCTTCTTTTCTTTTTTCTTCTTCTTTTTTTGTGTTCTTCTTTCTTCTTCTTTTCTTTTTTTTTCTTTTCTTCGTCTTCTTACCTTTTTTCTTCTTTTCTTTTTATTCTCTTTTCTTTTTCGTTCCTTCTTCCTCTTTTCTTTCTTCTCCTTCTTCTTTCCTCTTTTCCTTTTCTTCTTTTCTCTTTCTTCTGTCTTCTTTTCTTTTCTTCTTTCTTCTTTTCTTTTTCTTCTCTTTCTTTCTTTTCTTCGCGCTTCCATGTTTTACCTCCGACCTCGCATAGGCCTGCATCTGGAACCCCGGAGGGTCCTTGCTACCCTGCGGGGCGTCGGGCTGACCCCGGGGGAGAGGGAGGGGAGTGAGAGGGGGAAGGAGGGGGGGGGGGGGGCTTGGGGAGGGAGGGAGGTGAGAGGGGGGAGGCTGGGGGGAGGGGTTTGGAGGGAGGTGAGAGGGGGGAAGGGAGGGGGCTTGGAGAGGGAGAGGGGAGGGAGGGAGTGAGAGGGCGGAGGGGGAGGGAAAGGAGGGGGTTTAGGGGGAGGGGAAGAGGGGGTTTGGGGGGAGGGGAGAGGGGTTTGGGGGGGAGGGGAGGAAGGGCTTGGGGGGGAGAGGGAGAGAAGGGAAGAGGGAAGAGAGGGAGAGAAGGGAGAGGAAGGAAGAAAGGAGCAAGGGGGAAAGGGAAGAATGAGAGGGAGAGAAGGGGAGAGGAAGGGAGCTAGAAGGAGCGAGAAGGGACGAAGGGAACCGAAGGCAAAGTACTCCCTGAACCTCACCCTTTCTGCCGTGTAAGAAGGTCCTTCACCCTCCGGCCTGGATGAGTCGGGGCGTGAGTGAGTGAGTCTCGGATTAGCTGTGCGTAGTAACTCATGAGTCCTGTTTTGTGCGATCGTCTTCCCTTCCGCGTATCACCTCTCCCCCTCCCCTCCCTCCCCTCCCTCCCTTACGCTTTCGTTCCTTTCCCCTTACCTCCTCTCCTTCCTCCCTTCCTCTCCTCCCTACCCTTGCTCCACCTTCCTCCCTTCTTCCCCCCACCTCCCTCCCCTCTTCCTCCCTTCCTCCCCCCCCTTCTTTCCTCCCCTCCCACCTCCTCCCTCCTCCCTACCCTCCTCCCTACCCTTCCTCCCTCCTCCCACCCTCTACCCCCACCCCCCGAAAGGTCTCCGAGGTGCGGGTTCGGGAAGGTGATAACACCCAAAGATAAGATCTCTCGGGGATAAGATCGCTCTCGCAAGGCCTACCTAGCGGGGGGTTGGGGAGGGAGGGGAGAGGGAGGGCAGGAAGGCAGGGGGAGGAGGGAGGGGAGGGAGGGTAGGAGGCAGAGGAGAGGAGGCGAGGAGGTAGGGAGGGGAGGGAGGGAAGGGAAGGAGGTAAGGAGGAGGTAGTGGAGTACACGATAGGGGAGGGATAGGAGGGAGGAGGGAGGGAAGGGGCGGGGAATGGGGCGAGGGTACATGGCTGTTGTGTCAAGAGGGCATCGCGGAAGGGTGTGGAGGGGCGGGGAGGGTAGAGAAGAAGAG
>NW_020871439.1:92707-107707 GCF_003789085.1 Penaeus vannamei | reverse complement strand
AAAGACTTGATTATTAAAGATTTTGATAAAGATCTTGATTATTAAAGATCTTGATTATGAATTTATTATTAAGATTGATTATGAAAGAGATTATTTTTGATTTTAAGATTATGAAAGATCTTGATTAAAGATCTTGATTATCTTGATTGTTAACCTTGATTATGAAAGATTGATTATGAAAGTTCTTGATTATTAAAGATTTTGATTATTAAAGATCTTGATTATTAAAGATCTTGATTATTAAAGATCTATGAAAGATTGATTGTTAAGATCTGATTATGAAAGATCTTGATTGTTAAAGATCTTGATTATGAAAGATCTTGATTGTGAAAGACCTTGATTATTATAGATTTTGATTGATAAAGATCTTGGTTATGAAAGATCTTAATTATGAAAGACCTTGATTATGAAAGACCTTGATTATGGAGAGGCCTTGATTATGAAAGACCTTGATTATGAAAGACCTTGATTATTAAAGATCTTGATTATCCAATTTGCTATATTTTGATTTAATGGGAAGATAAGGTTTGTAGACCAATCGTATGATCTTCCTTTATATATATTTCCTTGCAGTAGAATAGTCGACTTGAGAAGGTTTCACTGTCAGAGGTATGAACGAAGTTCCGTTTGTACCAGAAGACCACAGGCCAAAACATTCGGAATTCCGTACGCGGTAAGGTCGTTTTGCCAGAACAGGAAGAGAGAGAGAAAGGAGAGAGAGAGAGCAGAGGAGAGAGAGAGAGAGAGACGAGAGAGAGAGAGAGAGAGAGAGAGAGAGAGAGAGAGAGAGAATTTATATTCTCAGTCAGTGTTCTTAAGACACCCAGAGACAGTGAACAGTTCCCCGCCAGAAATCTGTATCCAAGAACATTTCTAGTATTCAACAAAGAGACATCCCGCCTAGAAATGTGTACAAGTAAGAACCAATTTATACAGAACGACCGACAACACCGGCATAAAACCTCATAAGTATTCTGCACAAACCGAGCCCATTTATTTCCAATCACAAACAACAAATAAATAAATAAATAAATAAACAACAAATAAATAAATAAATAAAAAAGAACGCTTCTCACTGGGAAATCTGAAGAAGTAGTAGTTTGTGTTCTTGAGTGTTCCAGCGGTTGCGTGACTCAAGGCTGCCGGGAAGAGGGTATGAAACGCTGTTATTCCAGCGGAGTCTGAGGGTTCTCGCGGGGTCTGGGGGTTCTCTCGGGGTCTGGGGGGTTCTCTCGGGGTCTGGGGGGTTCTCTCTCGGGGGTCTGGGGGTTCTCTCGGGGGCGGGGTCTGGGGGGTTCGCTCGTCTCACTTCGCGTCTCTGTCTGTTGGTGGGGTTATGGGGTGGTGGGGTTAATGGGGGTCAATGGGGGGAGGAGGGAGGGGGTCGTTTCGCGTTTCGTCCTTTTGGTGGGGTTATTGGGGGTGGAGGGTCGTTTCGCGTGAAGGGGAGGTTTTCGTTTTTACTTGTGTATGATGTTGTTTTTTTTGTGATTTTTTTGGTTTCTTTGTTGTCTCTTGTTTGTTATCGGTCTCTGCTATCTCTCTTTTTGTAATTGTATTTTTCTTTTTATTATATATATATATTTTTTTCTTTGCTTTTTTTCATTCTCTTCATCCTTTTCTTGTTTTGTTTTCTTCTTTATCTTCTTATCTTGCTTAGTCTGCTCCCTGCCTCTCCCTCCTCCCCCCTACCTTACTCCTTACCTCCCTTCCCCACCCCACTTACCCCTTCACCCTTCTTACCCCTTCCTTCCCCCACCCTCTTCCCCCTATTTACCCCTTCCCATTTCTCCACCCTCACCCTTCCCCTCCAACCCACTTCCCCCTCTCCCACTCCCCACTTCATCCCCTCCCCCCATAACATCCTCTTTCCCTCTACTTACCCCTCCACCCATCACTTCATCCCCTCCTCCCCCTCCCCTCACCCCCTCACCCTTCCTTCCCCTCCCACCCCTCTCCCCTCCCACCCACCACCCCCACCTCCTCCCCCCCACCCTCCCTCTCGCCCATCCCCCACCTCCCACCCTCACCCCTCTTCCCCTCCCTCCCCACCCCCCCCCCATCACCCCTTCCCCTCACCCTTCTTCCCCTCCCCTCTCCCCACCCACCCCATCCCACCCTCCCACCCCCTCACCCCTCCCCTTTCCCCCCCACCCCACACCCCCCTTCATCCCCCATCAGCGACCCCGGATTGTAGCGGCCGACGTGCGTGCTAATCCGCCAATCCGCCAACAGCGCGGAGACAAAAGCGGCGGCCGAGCGGGATGCCTCGGGACCGTGACGGGAGGAGCCCGGGCTGGCGGCTCGGCTCCTCTCGGCCACGAGGAGGAGGGGCGCTTCGGTCCCGCCGACGCCTTCTGGGTTTTTTTCTTGTTTTTTTTTTCTTTTCTTTTTTTCTTATATTTTCTTCTTTTTTTCAATATAATTTCTTGTCTTCTTTTTCCTTTTTTCTTCTCTTTTTCTTTTCTTTTTCTTCTTCTTCTTTTTCTTCTCTTCTTATTTTTTCCTTATTCTTTTTTTTCTTATATTTTTTCTTTTTTTTTCTTCTTCTTCTCTTTCCTCCCCTCCTCCTCTTCCTCTCTCCCTTTCCTCCTCCTCCTTTCTCCACTTCTCTCCGCTCCTTGGAAGAGGTTTTGGGGGTTTAGGAGAAGTTTGGGGTCTACAAGTTTGTGTCTCGAGAGAGGTTTGGATGCGCTAAGTTTGGGTCTTTTGAGGTGGACAAGAAGGTTTGGCCTTGAAGTTTGGTCAAAAGAACTTTTAGTCCTTGAAATTTGTCTTGGAAGTTTGGTATTGGAAGTTTGGTCCTTGAAGTTGGTAAAAAGAAATTAGGCCCTTGATGTTTGGTCAAAGAATTTAGGTCCTTGAAGTTTGGTCAAAGAACTTTTAGGTCCTTGAAGTTTTGGGAAACTAGGTTTGAAAAAAAAAAAAATGTAGGTCCTTGAAGTTTGGTCTTGGAAGTTTGGTCCTTGGTTTGGTATTTGAACGCTGGACGCGAAGTTTGGTCTTCGAAATTTTGCTTCGGATGACACTCTCGCTAGTCTTTCATGAAAGAGAGAGAGAGAGAGAGAGAAGAGACGAGAGAGAGAGAGAGAGAGAGAGACGAGAGAGAGAGAGAGAGAGAGAGAGAGAGAGAGAGAGAGAGAGAGAGAGAGAGAGGAGGGAGAGAGAGAGAGAGAGAGAGAGAGGAGAGAAGAGAGGAGAGAGGAATAAGAGAGGAGAGAGGAATAAGAGAGAGGAGAAAGAAGAGAGGGAGGAGAAAGAAAGAGAGAGAGAGAATAAGAGAGAAGAGGAGAGAGAGAAGAAGAGAAAGGGGAGAGAATAAGAGAGGGAGAGAGAAGAAGAGGAAGAGAGAAAGAAGAGAGAGAAAGAAGAAGAAAGAGAGAGAGATGGAAGGGAGGAACGGAAGATGAGAAGTGACTGAGGGAAGGGAGACAAGCATCGAGGAAGGGAAAGGAAGAGCGATCGTGACGCGGAGAGAGAGAGAGAAAGAAGGACAACGACGGGGGACGAAAGAGAGGAAAGAGGAGGAAAGAGAGAGAGAGAGACGAGAGAGAGAGAGAGAGAGAGAGAGAGAGAGAGAGAGAGAGAGAGAAGACGAGGGATGCAGCAGAAAGGGGGAAGACATGCGACGTCGACGAGGAGAGTAAGAAGGCGCCGATGTCTTGAATTACCATCTCGTTTGACAGCTGGGTCCTCCGTCGCTTGCCCCCCCCCTCCCTCCTCCCTCCCTCCCTCCCTCCCTTCTCTCCCACCCCTTCCCCCTTCCCCTTCCCCCCTCCCCTCCCCACCCCTCCTTTTCTTACCCCCATTCCCTTACCCCTTCCTCCCTTCCCTCCCCACACCCTCCTTTTTACCCCCTTCCCTTCCCTTCCCCCCCTCCCTTCCTCCCTTTCCCTCCCCCACCCCTCCTTTTCTTACCCCCTTTCCCTTACCCCTTTCCCCCCCCCTCCCTCCCTCCCCCCCCCACTCCTCGACGCCCCTCCTTCACAGTCCTCAGGTTACGCGAACCCAGTTACGGGTACAGAAGCGGCCACCATCATTTTATCGCGGACTAATTATGAGGCCACCTCATTTTCTTTCACCTTCCCCCGCGTCGTGTCGTGTCGGGGGAGCGGGCGGGGGTTTGATTTCTTTTGGGCCGCGTCCCGAGTGATTTTCTTTGTTCGGAAAAAAATTCTCCTTTTATTGGCGTCGGGTCCCTGGCGCTCCGTTCGGTTCGGGAGGTGTCGTCGTCTCGTGGGCTCTGCGGGCGTGTTTTTTTTTTTTTTTTTTTTTTTTTTTGGGGTTGGGTGTGTGGGTGTTTGGTAGTGGATGCGTGTGTGTGTTGTGTGTTGTGTGTTGTGTGTGTGTGTGTGTGTGTTTGTGTGTGTGTGTGTGTGTGAAGCTATATATACACACTTATCCATTCATTCATTCATCTATAAATCCATCTATTTATACATTTTTATCCATTTATCCCACCCACCCATTCATACACCCATCGCATTTCTCTATTTCCCTCCGAATCAATTCATTCACGTATTCATTCACCGATTTATCTATCTTAATCGGCCGTATTTGAATAATTACGCATCCTCCTCAGCTGACACCGAAATCCTCTTTGATTCGGGTCTGCTTTTACTGCTGACAGACGCGGCGGTTGTTGTCAGGTGTGGGTTCCAGGCGGGTCTTACAAGCTTTTTCGGTCTTGGGTCTTTTGTCCCGGGTTAGGCGGCGACGGCCCTCTGTTCTCGGGGTTCTTGTGTGTGATGGCTCTTGCTTTCGTTTCATCTCGGTGTTTCTCTCTCTCTCTCACTCTCTCTCTCTCTCTGTCTGTTCTTTCTTCTCTCTCTCTCTGTCTCTCTCTCTCTCTTTCTCTCTCTCTCTCTCTCTCTCTCTCTCTCTCTCTCTTCTCTCTCTCTCTCTCTCTCTCTCTCTCTCTCTCTCTCTCTCTCTCTCCTCTCTCTCTCTCTCTCTCTCTCTCTCTCTCTCTCTCTCTCTCTCTCTCTCTCTCTCTCTCTCTCTCTCTCTCTCTCTCTCTCTCTCTCTCTCTCTCTCTCTCTCTCTCTCTCTTCTCTCTCTCTCTCTCTCTCTCTCTTCTCTCTCTCTCTCTCTCTCTCTCTCTCTCTCTCTCTCTCTCTCTCTCTCTCTCCTCGGGGCTTTTTTATGGGTTGTTCTTTGAGTCTTTCTCAGATTCTTTGTAAAATGGGTTTGGGTTATCTATATATACTTCCGGTGCGTCGAAAATAAACTTTTTAGTCTGTTGGAAGAATGTTTATTGCTTATCTCTGCTTATTTATTATTTCCTTTCGTTTCTTCTTGTCTATGATGTTTTTTTCTCTCTGTCTCTCTCGTTATATTTCTTTTCTCGTCTCTTTCGATCTTTTACTCTCTCTCTTCTCTCTCTCTCTCTCTCTCCTCTCTCTCTCTCTCTCTCTCTCTCTCTCTCTCTCTCTCTCTCTCTCTCTCTCTCTCTCTCTCTCTCTCTCTCTCTCTCTCTCTCTCTCTCTCTCTCTCTCCCTCTCTTTCTCATCTTCCGTCTTCTATTGTTCCCTGCCTCTCTCTTCCTCTCTTCTTTTTTTCTCTGCCGCGAAAAATGTCAACCTCATTGTTTCCCCCTTTGTCCGTTCGCGCGATCAGGTTCCCCGTGTTGTCTCCCCGTGTGCAGCCCCGACCCCGTGTGTTTTCCATCAACCTCAGCCCCCCTCACGCCCCCCCTCCCTCCCGAGTCCCCAGGAGCAGGTGGCCGCCCGTCCGTCCGTCCCTCCGCCCGCCCGCCCGTCCCTCCGAGTCCCCCCCTTAAGGGTCACCCGACAATGGGAGACAATGGGTAATTTGATCGTTATAGGCATCGGCTTCGCGTGAGGAGGCCGACGGAGGGGCCTGCTGGGGAACACGTCGGTTTTTGCTGCCATACATTCGCTATCATTATCCGTCAATTGCAGCCTTCAAGCCCTCGGAATGTGGGAGGGCGGGCGCTGCCGGGCTTGGGCTGGTGCCGACGGCGGTGGGAGGGAGGGAGGAGGGAGGACGGAGGAAGAGGGAGGAGAGGGACGGAGGGAGGGAAAGGAGGAGGGAATTGAGGGGGAGGGAGGGGGAGAAGGAGGATGAGGGAGGGAGGGAGGGAAGGGTGGGAAGGAGGGATTGAGGGGAAAGGGAGGGAGGAGGGAGCAAGAGAGGATGGGTAGGAAGGAGGGATTGAAGGGGAAAGGGAGGGAGAGAGGGAGGATGGATAGAAAGGAGGGATTGAAGGGGAAAGGGAGGGAAGGATGAGAGGTTAGGTGGCAGGAGAATGGAGAGGAGGGGCGGAGGGGAGGAAGGAAGAGAGAAGGGAGTGAGTAAGGGAGGAAGGTAGCAGGGGGAAGGGGGGAGGGAGGGAAAGGGGGACAGAGGAGGGGGAAGGGGGGAGAGGGAGGGAGGGGAGGGGAAGGGGGAGAGAGGAGGGGAAAGGGGGAAGAGGAGGGAAAGGGGAGAGAAGGGGAAGGGGGGGAGAGGGAGGAAAGGGGAGGGGAGGTTGGGATAGGTATGGGCGCACGCGGAGGAAGGGTTGGAGGTCGGCCAGGGTTGGGTCGGGTTCGGGGGGGGGGTTGGTCGGGGTTCGGGGAGGGGGGTTTGGTCGGGTTCGGGGAGGGGTTGGTCGGGGTTCGGGGTGGTCGGGGTTCGGGGAGGGGGGTTGGTCGGGCTTGGGGGGGGGGGGTAGGTCAGGGTGCGGAAATTGGTCGGGGTTCGAGTGAGAGGTTGGGCTGTGGGGTCGGAGGTTGGTCGGGGTACAGGCTCCGAAGACTGGTCGGAGTTTCGGGTTATAGGTCGGTGCGTGTCGGAGTTCGGAGGCGTGATTCGGGGTTCGGGCTGCGGGTTCCGAAGCCAGGTCGGAAATCGGGGTGTGGGTCGGTTTTTCGTCGGAGGTTTGGAGTACAGGTTCCGAAGCTTGGTCGGATTTCGGGGTATGGGTCGGTGTGGGTCGGAGGTCGGGATACAGGCCGGAAATCGGGCTATGGATCGGTTTTTCGTCGGGAGTTTCGGGGGTGTAGGCCGGAGCATGGTCGGAAATCGGGTCTCACGGTTCGATTTTCGTCGGCGTGTTCGGATACACAGATTTCGAAAGTCGGAAGTCGGGGCACGGTTCGATTTTCCTCGGGTGTTCGGATACACAGCTTCCGAAGCATAGTCGAAAATCGGCACGGTTCGATTTTCGTCGGGTGTTCGGATACACAGCTTCCGAAAGTCGAAAATCAGAACACGGTTCGATTTTCGTCGGATGTTCGGATACACAGCTTCCGAAACTTCCGAAGTCGGGGCACGGGTCGATTTCGTCGGATGTTCGGATACACAGCCTCCGAAACTTCGGAAGTCGGGGCACGGGTCGGTGTTGGCTCGACACAAGACCCGCCAGAGAGGGGCAGCGGGACCGAGAGCACGGCGACGGTGGAGCGCCGGTCGCCGAGGAACCCCGTGCAGAATGGCCGTCTAAGTAGCGGCGAGTGATGATGCAAAATCCTGACAGGGAGATACAATGGCGACCGTTAGCCTTCGCCATCACACGCATCCGCTAGCTAGTCGGGAGCCGCGGGCGTGTTAGGCGGAGCTAGCTCGGTGTTAGGAGGTAGGTCTTAGACGCACGGAGCCCTGGAAGAATTTTTTTTTTCTCTCGTTCTTTTCCTCTCTCTCTTTCTCTCTGTCTGTCTATCTATCTCTTTCTCTCTCTTTGTCTCTCTCTCTATTTCTGTCTCTATCTCTATCTCTATCTCCTCTCTTCTCTCTCTCTCTCTCTCTCTCTCTCTCTCTCTCTCTCTCTCTCTCTCTCTCTCTCTCTCCTCTCCCTCCCTCCCTCCCTCCCTCCCTCCCTCCCTCCCTCCCTCCCTCCTCCCTCCCTCTCTCCCTCTCTCCCTCCCTCCATCTCTACCCTGTGTTACCCCAGGGTTAAGTTCCTTTACAAATCTCTGGGTTGATTTAGATCGAGATTGCCACGTCGGGAGTTCCAGGGTAAGACCTGGTACTAGGGTAAGGCGTGGTACCAAAGTAGGACCGGGTACTAAGGTCTGGGTACTAAAGCAAAGTCTGGTACAAAGCAAGGTCTGGTACTAAGCAAAGTCTGGTACATAGCAAGGCCTGTACTAAGGCAAGGTCTGGTACAAAGGCAAGGTCTGGTACTAAGGCAAGGTCTGGTACATAGGCAAGCTCTGGTACTAAAGCAAGGTCTGGTACTAAGGCAAGGTCTGGTACAGGTAAAGCCTTGTACCAAAGTAAAACCTGGTACTAAGGCAAGATCTGGTACTAAGGTAAGACCTGGTACTAAGGTAAGACCCGGGTGTTGGTATCTGGTACTTCAGTGTGTCAAGATTAATGGTCGTGGTATTGGGCACGTAATACCCATTGCAAGGGTGATAGGGGTAATGGTAAGATCAGTAGCAACCGTAATCATTCTGTGTGGCTATGAATCGGAATCTGCAAATTGCAACATTGCAGGAAGTGGGTATAAGGGTCTAATTACTTAGAAAGGCTTTTAGGATCCGAATCTACGTATTTTGCTTACTTACATTACTTAGAAAGGCTTTTAGGGTCTGAATCTACGTATTTTGCTTACTTACATTACTTAGAAAGAATTTAAGGATCTGAGTGTAGTTTCTTTTTAAACTTAGAAGGCTTAGAAAGAATTAAAGACCTGAATCTAAGTAGTTTTTAAATTAACTTTACTTAGAAAGAATAGTAGAATTTGAGTGTAAGTTCCTTTTTAAACTTTGATTGCTTAGAAAGAATAGGAGGATCTCAGTCTAGGTTCTTTTCAAACTTACATTACTTAGAAAGAATATAAGAATTTGTGTTAAGGTATTTTTTAAAACTTACATTACTTAGAAAAATATAAGAATTTGTGTCTAGGTATTTTTTAAAACACATTACTTTGAAAGAATATAAGGATTTGACTGTAGGTAATTTTAAAACTTCCATTACTTAAAGAATATAAGAATTTGTGTCTAGGTAATTTTCAAACTTCCATTACTTGAAAAATATAAGAATTTGTGTCTAGGTAATTTTTAAACACATTACTTTAAAAAATATAAGAATTTGTGTCTAGGTATTTTTTAAACTTACATTACTTTGAAAGAATATGAGGATTTGACTGTAGGTAATTTTTAAACTTCCATTACTTAAAAATATATAAGAATTTGTGTCTAGGTATTTTACTAAGTACATTACTTTGAAAGAATATAAGGATTTGAGTCTAGGTAATCTTCAGACTTCCATTACTTAAAGAATATAAGAATTTGTGTCTAGGTATTTGCTAAATCCATACTTTGAAAGAATATAAGGATTTGAGTCTAGGTACTATTCAGACTTCCATTTACTTGAAAAAATATAAGAATTGGTCTAGGTATTTGCTAAGTAATTACTTTCAGACTTCCATTACTGAAAATATTAAGAAGTCTAGGTATTTTGCTCAGTACATAAAGGATTGAGTCTAGGTGATTTCCAGACCTATTAAAGAACATAAGGATTTGTGTCTAGGTAATTTTCAGACTTCCATTACTTAAAGAATATAAGGATTTGTGTCTAGGTAATTCTCAGACTTCCATTACTTAAAGAAATATAAGAATTTGTGTCTAGGTAATTTTCAGACTTCCATTACTTAAAAAAAATATAAGGATTTGTGTCTAGGCATTTTGCTAAGTACATTACTTTGAAAGAATATAAGGATTTGACTGTTGGTAATTTTTAAACTTCCATTACTTAAAAAATATAAGAATATGAGAGTAGGTAATTTGCTAAGTACATATAAGGATTTGTCTAGGTAATGTTCAGACTTCCATTACTTAAAAAATATAAACATTTGTGTCTAGGTATTTTTTAAAACTTACATTACTTAGAAAGAATACAAGGATTTGAGTCTAGGTAATATTCAGACTTCCATTACTTAAAAAATATATAATGTGTCTAGGTAATTTTCAGACTTCCATTACTTAAAGAATATAAGAATTTGTGTCTAGGACATTACTTAAAAATATATAAGAATTTGTGTCTAGGTAATTCAGACCCATTACTTAAAAAAATATAAGAATTTGTGTCTAGGTATTTTGCTAAGTACATTACTTTGAAAGAATATAAGGATTTGAGTCTAGGTAATGTTCAGACTTCCATTACTTAAAAAAATATAAGAATTTGTGCCTAGGTATTTTGCTACTCTCATTAACACGACGATCCTAATGATTACCGTAGCTGTTACTGTACGTCCATTGGCTCTTGGTGTTCCAGTCATGTCTTTCTGCTATAGTTACTAAGGCGTTTTGGCTTCTCACTGTCATGGCATTCCGTTGTCATTTTTCTTGGATTTTTCTTCTTCCTTATATATATACTTTTTTTCTTTTATTTATTTATATATTTTTTTTTTACTTTTATTTTTTTCTTTCTTTCTTTTATTTTATTTTATTTCTTCTTTCTTTTTTGCTTTCTTTTTTCTTTCCTTTTTCTTTTTTTCTTTCTTTGTTTTTTTCCTTCTTTCTTTTCTTTCATTCTTTTCTTTTCTTTCAATTCCTTTTTTCATTTTCAGTTTCTATCCATATTCTGTTTTATTTTTATTATTCTCTTTCTTCTTCTGAATTTTCTCATTATCCCGTCAATTCGTATAATTTGATTGATTATTTCCATTTTTATTTCCATTGTCTGTAGACTTTCAAATAGATCGATAGATAGATAGATAGATATTTAAATAGATAGAAAGATAGAGAGAGAGGTAGGTAGATAGATTATAGAAAGATAAATAGATAAACAGAGAGAGAGACAGATAGATAGATTCATAGACGTATAGAGAAATAGATAGATAGATAAGTAGGTAGATAGATAGATAGATAAGTAGGTAGATAAATAGATAGGTAGATAAGTAGGTAGATAGACAGATAGAGAGATAGAGAGATAAATAGGTAGATAGATAGATAGATAGATAAGTAGATAGATTGATAATTGATAGATTGATAGATAGATGTGTATATAAGAAAAAAATAGGGGGGTATTTTTCGATTATAAATGCTCCATATATATCCCATGTTTCGATAATGTAAAGTTTTAATAAACCAATAGATTATCTTATGAATTGCAATGAGTGGCGGTTGAAATAATGTTTATTGCTGTGAGGATAATGGGCCTAAGAGAATGGTAATGGTAATGGTAATAGTAATGGTAATGGCAATGGTAATGGTAATAGTAATTGGAATTATGGCCATGGAATCAGCGGTGAGATGATGAAAAGTGATAATAAAGATGATGATGATGATAATTATGATAATGATGATGATAATTATGATGATGATGATGATAATGTGATGATGATGATAATTATGATAATGGTGATAATAAAGATGATGATGATGATAATTATGATAATGATGATAATAATGTTGATGATGATAACAATACTGAGTTGGAGGATCATATTGATGATTAGGCAGAATCATAATAATAATGATAACAATAAGGGGAGTAATTGTGAATGGGATAATTGTAATGATGATAATGATGATGATGTGATTATTATGATAATGGCAGCGATAACAATGCAACCAGAGCTACAGAAATAATGGTAATAATAATGAGGTTAATGATAATAATAAAAATGATAGTGATGGTAGTAATGATGATAATAGTAATAATGATAATTAGAGTAATAAGAAGATTACTAGTAATAATAATGATGATGATAATGATAATAATGATAATAACAATGATGATGATAATTATGATAATAATTATAATGATACCGATAATCATAATAATGATAATAGTAACAATAATGATAATATTGACATCAATATGGATGGTGATAAAAATGATAATGATAATATCTTGTGTGTATATGTATGTAAGTGTGTGTGTGTGTGTGTGTGTGTGTGTGTGTGTGTGTGTGTGTGTGTGTGTGTGTGTGTGTGTGTGTGTGTGCGTCCCTACTTCAAAAGGAGCGCCACCTCACGGAGCCATAGGCAGGAGAGGATAGGCAGGCTGGGGAAGAGAGAGGGAAAGGGGGGAAGGGGGAAGGGAAGAGGGGGGGGGGGGTGATGTTCGACTTATCGAGGGGACCCCCACATAGGCACCCGCTGTCCCAGTACCATTCATTTGTGTTCTCACTCGCCACACGCCGTTCTCCCTATCCCTCCCTATCCCTCTTGCCCTCTCCCTACCCTATCCCTCTGCCCTCCCCTATCCCTTCCCTCTCCCTCTTGCCCTCTCCCCTCCCTCCCCTCTGTCGTTCTTCCTTCTCCCTATCCTTTGACCCTAGCCTCCCTTACCTCCTTCCCTTACCCTCCCCCTCCCCCTTCACCCCTTCCCCGCTGTCTCACATGGAATTCATTTATTTCTTCATTTTTTGATATTGATATGGGGAGGGGGGAGGTAGGGTTGTGGGTGTGTGCGGTTTTTCTTTCTTTTTTTTTTTCTATCTCTTTCACACTCTTTCTCTTTCGCCTTTTGTGTTTTTTTGTTCTTCATTTTTTTCCTCTCTGTTTCACTTTTTCTTCTTCAATCGTTCTCTCTATCTATCTATCTCCTCCCCCTCCCTCCCCTCCCTTCCCCTCCCTTCCCTCTCCCTCCCTCCCTCCCTCCCCCTCCCTCCCCTTCCCTCCCTCCTCCCTCCCCCTCCCTCCCTCCCCCTCCCTCCCTCCCTCCTTCCCCTCCCTCCCTCCCTCCCTCCTCCCTCCCTCCCTCCCTGGCGCGTTACGTTGGGTCACTCCCGGCCCGACGCCACCCTCCGTCGGGCGCCCTCTCTCTCTCCCTTCCCTCCCTCCCCTCCTCCCTCCCCTCCCTCCCTCCACCTCTCCCTCCCTGGCGCGTTACGTCACTCGCTCAACCTCCCTCCACCTCTCCCTCCCTCCCTCCCTCCCTGGCGCGTTACGTTGGGTCACTCCCGGCCCGACGCACACCCTCCGTCGGGCGCCCTCTCTCTCTCTCCCACGCAGCCACAGCTCCTGGAGGCGTGATCAGAATGCACAGGACGTGGCTCGCGACTCTGCGCTGGCGACGTGTACGCGGCGACCCGGTGGTAGTGAGTGAACTGTCATGTCTGGAGTTTTTTTTTTTTTTTTTTTTTTTTTTTTTTTTTTTTTGAGAGAGAGGGGGGAGGAGAGAGAGAGGGGGGGAGAAGGGAGGAGAAGGGAGGAGGAGGGAGGGAGGGAAGGGAAGTAAGAAGGAGGGAATGAGGGAGGATTGAGAGAGAGAGATAAAGGAAGGGGAAATAGAAGTGGATAGGATAAGTACAAGGGAAGGGACTAGAATAAGCATTTGTAATTACGTGTATATATATATATATATATATATATATATATATATATATATATATATATATATATATATATATATATATATATATATATATATATATATATATATATATATATATATATATGTATGTATATATATATATATATATATATATATATATATATATATATATATATATATATATATATATATATATTGTATATGTGTGTGTGTGTTTCTGTATGTCAGTGAATGTGTGTGAGCGTGTATGTGTATTGTGTGTGCGTGTATGCGTGCGTGCGATTGTCTGTGTAAAATACGTACGTCTAGGTGCATGCGCGAGTGTGCGCGTGCGCGAGCGGGCGGGAGTGCTCGCGCATCTGCCGAAGGGCAATGAGCTCCCGAGGGAACCGACAGGCAGGCGATTCCTACACCGATTCCCCCGCCTCGGATCTCCTCTCGGTGGCCGCCGTACTGCATCCCCGCCGGCCTCCCCATGCCGCGTCCTGGAAGTATGTTAAGGAGTGGGTGTCTCTGCACAGCTAAAAGTAAACCCGCGCCGCCGGCATACCAATGAGGCGGGCGCGAGGGGCCAGCAGACGCGGACTCCGTTGCCTCGGCGGCCTCCCACTTCCGCGGTGGGAGAAGAGCTCCGTCGGGGATTCGGGACCTCCGTCGGGGATTCAGGCGCGGGACTGGGCCTCCGTCGGGGATTCGGGACTGGGCCTCCGTCGGGGATTCGAGGTGCGGGACTGGGCCTCCGTCGGGGATTCGAGGTTCGGGACTGGGCCTCCGAGCCTGGGTTCCGGAGGCCGAAGGACCGCCTCCCTCGCCCGGGGATCTCCATCGGCGCTGCTCCTACACGCGCGCCGCGACGGCCTTTGTTTACACGGAATAACGGTCAGCTGATACTGCGTCCCGGTTATTGCGTGCCTCGGTTATTGGGGACGCCTCGCCGCTGGGACCTCGCAGTGCATCGGGCATTTTTCACTGCTCGCGGGGGAGGGGGGGGGAAGGAGTTTGCGCAGGTGCAATGATGCGTAATGAATCGATCAAACGCGCCCACTGCTTTGATTAACCGTATTACCGCCCTTTGGCTGCAGGACGGCGGGTCGTGAGCGTGTCCATTACCCTCGCCCGGCTTCAAAGAGCCCTTCCGAGGCGCGGAGACCTCACGGCGGCGAGCTCGGCTTCTTGCAGGCCGCCCTCGCCCCGCCGATCCATCCCCGCCCGGAGTCTCCACCGCAGCGGACACCGAGGGCGCTATTAATCACGCCCAACAGGCTATCGGGGTCGAGCGCGCTGTGCCTCGCCGCGGCCGGGCACTGCTGCCGGAGTTCCTTGCCAGGGAGCCCCGGGCACTACCGACGGTCGCTCCGGGTTGAGGCGATGGTCGCTCGGACGCGCTCTCCCCTCGGCGGCGCTGCTGGTGGTGACTGCGCCGTCCGTTGTGCGCGCGACGCCATCTGTCTTCGCCGGCGTCGTGGCTTCGCTGCCTCGTTCGTGGCGCGGCCTCTGGCGTCGCCGCTCGGCCCTTTAGAGGCGGGCTTTGCTCCTTATTGCTAGGATTCTCTCGCTCTCTCTCTCTCTCTCTCTCTCTCTCTCTCTCTCTCTCTCTCTCTCTCTCTCTCTCTCTCTCTCTCTCTCCTCCTCTCTCTCTTCTCCCCCTTTTCCTCCTCGATCTGCAAACGTCTCCTCCACAAGGCTTTTGTTTCCGTCGCCTTCCTCGCCGGCCCTTCGCCCCCCTCCCTGCGACGCCCTTCGCCCCCCCCCTCCCGCGAC
>NW_020871439.1:75207-82707 GCF_003789085.1 Penaeus vannamei | reverse complement strand
CGATCAGCTGTTGACTCGAGAGGGCGCTGGTGGTCCCTCGGCCGGCGCCGTAGCGGTTTTCGTCCCGGCCCCTGGACGACCAATTAATGTAATCACCATGCGTGCGTGGAGAGAAAAGAGGAGGGGAGGGAAGGAGAGAAAGAGGGGAGGGGGAGGGAAGGAGAGAAAGATGGAGGGGACGGAGGAAGGAGAGAAGAGGGGGGGTGGGAGGGGAGGAAGGAGAGAAAGAGTGGGAGGGGAGGGAAGGAGAGAAAGAGGGGGGAGGGGGAGGGAAGGGAGAGAAGAGGGGGGGACGGAGGGAAGTAGAGAGTGGGGGAGGGAAGGAGAGAAAGAGGGGGTGGGGGAGGGAAGGAGAGAGGGGGAGGAGAGGGAAGGAGAGAAAGATGGGGGAGGGAAGGAGAGAAAGAGGGGGGGGGACGGAGGGGGAGAGAAAGAGGGGGGGGAAGGAGGAAAGAGGGGGGAGAGGGGGAGGGAGGAGAGAAAGAGGGGGAGGGGAAGGAGAGGAGGGGGGAGGGGAGGGAGGAGAGAAAGAGGGGGGGGGAGGCGGGAGAGAAAAGGGGGGGGGGGGGAGGGGGGGGGGAGGAAGGAAGAGAAAGAGGGGGGGGGGAGGGAAGGAGAGAAAGAGGGGGGGGAGGAAGGAGAGAAAAGAGGGGGGGGAGGAAGGAGAGAAAGAGCGGAAGGGGGGGAGGAGAGAAAGAGGGGAGGGGAGGGAAGGAGAGAAAGAGGGGGGGGAGGGAAAGGAAGGAGAAAGAGGGAGGGAGGGGGAGAGAAAGAGGGGGGGAGGAGGGAGGGAAGGAGAGAGAAAGAGGGGGGAGGGGGAGGGGGGGAAGGAGAGAAAGAGGAGGGGGAGGGGGAGAAAGAGGAGGGGAGGGGGAGGAAGGAGAGAAAGAGGAGGGGGAGGGGGAGGGAAGGAGAGAAAAGAGGGGGGGGAGGGAAGAGAGAAAGAAGGGGGAGGGAAGGAGAGAAAGAGGGGAGGGGGAGAGAGAGAGGGGGAGGGGGAAGAGAAAGAGGGGGGGAGGAGGAGGAGAGATAAGAGGAGGAGAGGGGGAGGGTAAGGGGAGAGAGGGAGGGAGAGAAGGAGAGAAAGAGGGGGAGGAGGAAGGAGGAGAGGAGAAGGGGAGAAAGAGAAAGAGAGAGAGCGAAAAGAAAGGAAGGGGGTTATTTAGAGAAAAGACAGGAAGGAGAGAAAATAGACAAGAAGAGGAAACAGAAGGAGAAAGGGAAGGGAAGTGGGTAGAGAGGAATGAAGAAAGGAAAAGAAAGAAGAAAATGGAGGCAAGGATAGAATGGAGAAGAGAAAAAAAAGAGATGTGGGGGGAGGGGTAAGAAAGCCAGAGACAGAGATGTACGAGGAAAAGAAACGCACAAATGAACACACAAAATAAAAGATAAAAGAAATAATAACGAGGAAAGAAATTAGATAAAGAAAAGGGCAAGAGAGAATATATAAACGACTTTCAAAAGTTTATCAGAAAGAAAACAGCGGAAAGATAGATTCAAAGATAAGCGAGAGAAGAGAGAGAGAGAAGAAGAAGAAGAAGAAGAAGAAGAAGAAGAAGAAGAAGAAGAAGAAGAAGAAGAAGAGGAAGAGAAGAAGAAAAGAGAGAGAACTGATAAAGCGATAGATACGTATAGAAAAAAAAATCGAATGAGATCAGATAAAAAAAAAAAAAAAAACAGCCAGCTTTAGAGGCAGAACGAAGCCGAGAGCGAAAGAGAAAATGAGAGAGACGGAGAGAAAGAGAGAGAGAAGAGAAGAGAGAGAGAACCAGAAGGGAAAAAAGCGTTATGCAAACACGGGTGACTGAAGCAAACAGAAAAGGGAGAGCTGAACACGTCTCGAGACACAGTTAGGTATGAAAAATCTCTTGGTGATTAAAAGGAGTTTTAAGATAATGCTGGTTAATATTTTTTTTTTTTTTTTTTTTTTCGAAACTTCATTTTGAGCGATGTTTTTGTTTCTTTTTTATTTTATTATTTAACATTGTTTTTTTTTTAGTTTGTTATTTAACGTTGATGTTGTTTTTTTTATTTTTTTTTTTTTACATTATTGTTAACATTGCTGTTGTTTTTTTCTCTCTTTCTTTCTTTCTTTTTTGGTATTCGGGTTTTTCTTTGTTGTTATTATTGGTTTTATTGTAATTATTATTGTTGCTGTTATTATTATTATTTTGATCGTTATTACTATCATCATTATCGTTATTCTCTTATCATTAATATTATTATTCTCCTTGTCGTTATCAGCATCACTATCATTTCCTGCAATTTATCATGCTTACTTATCATATTTTCTTCTAAGTATTGTTGCATTATTATTGCTGTTATCACTTCCATTATTCTTTTTGATAATGATATCATTATTAGTGTTATTATCGTTATCATTGTAAATATAATTACTGTTGCAATTATTTTACACACAAATATATAGAAGGATAGAGAGTTGTTCATACATAGATAGATAGATAGGTAGATAGATAAATAGATAGATAGATAGATGGACAGATAGATAGATAGATAAATAGACAGACAGACAGACAAATAGACAGACAGACAGACAGACAAACAGATAGATAGATAGATAGACATACATGGATATAATAGATGTATGCGACCCTAGACAGGCTGGTCCCACCCCTTTCTCTCTCCCGCAGCCGCCCGCGCCCCTCCCGCTGCCCGCGCCGCAGCCGCCCGCCGCAGCCGCAGCCGCCCGCGCCTCCCTCCCGCAGCCGCAGCGCCCGCGCCTCCCTCCCGCGCCGCAGCCGCCCGCGCCTCCTCCCGCAGCCGCAGCCGCCCACGCCTCCCTCCCGCAGCCGCCGCGCTCCCTCCCGCAGCCGCCCGCCCACGCCTCCCTCCGCAGCCGCAGCCGCCCGCGCCTCCTCCCGCCAGCCGCCCGCGCCTCCCTCCCGCGCCGCCCGCCTCCCTCCCTCCCGCAGCCGCAGCCGCCCGGCCTCCCTCCCGCAGCCGCAGCCGCCCGCGCCTCCCTCCGCAGCCTTCCCGTGGACGCCCATGATTAACAGAGTTTAGCTACAAATACCGAAGCGTTGAATGTTCGAGAATTTACTCCGTGGAGGTATTATTGCATGTTCTCGAAATTACAAAATGTTAATTAAATTCAAGTCATGTTAGAGCCCAAAATTTATCGATGCGCATCGTTGACCTCAGAAGGGGTGGGGGGGGGGGTGGGGTTGGGGGGGTTAGGGGAGGGGGTGATGGGGGAGGTCGCTGTTTTGAGATTGTGTTAGGGGGGGGAGTGTTGGTGTGAGTGTGTGTGATGTATGTATATATGTATGTATGTGTGTGTATGTATGAGTATATATATATATTATATATATATATATATATATATATATATATTATAATATATATATATATAATATATATATACATACATATATATTATTTATTTATTTATTTATTTATATATTTGTATATATAGATAGAGAGATGGATATTTACATATATGTATATATTTATGTATACACACATACACATATATATACACATATCACACACACACACACATATATATATATATATTATATATATATATATATATATATATATATATATATATATAAGTATATAAATGGCTTTGCGCTGACTTAAAGGAAGACCCAAAGCGAGCGTCTCCGCGAGCAGGAAGAGATAGGGAAGAGTCAGCGAGAAAGCTGGGGGGGGGGGTAGAGGAGCAAGGGGGGGTGGGGGGGTTAGCAGGGCAAGGGGGGTCGGGGGGTGAGGGGAAGGAGAGGGCTGGGGGAGGGGGGAGGGGCGAGAGGAGCGAGGGGACACCGGCGTGAGAAAGACCGAAACTAAGTGGAAACAGATGGCCCATTAAGGACCACTTGAGGTGGGTCTCCTCATCGCTGGCGGGAGAGGGCCTCCACTCGGTCCTGCGGCGGCGGTGGCACCCTTGGCATCGGGGCGGGGGCGGCAGGGGGGCGGGGGGGGGGGGCGGCAGGGGGGGGGCAGGGGGCGTCGCAAGCTTATTTCCTGTGGGATTCTGTTAGGTGCACATATATACATAGATATACCATATATATATATATATGTATATATATATATATATATATATATATATATATATATATATATATATATAATATATATGTATATTTATATATATATATATATATATATATATATATATATATATATATTATATATATATATATATATATATGTATGTATATATATATATATATATATATTATATATAATATATATATATATATATATATATATATATATATATATATATATATATATATATGTATGTATATATATATATATATATATAATATATATATATATATATATATATATATATATATATATATATATATATATTCATATATATATATATATATATATATATATATATATATATATATATAATCGAGAACCTTCCAGTAGCGAGAGGCGGGCCGGAGCGCGTGCGTGCGCGCGTGCCCGCAGCGCGTAGGGTCGCGGCCTCGGCGCCGATTCCTCGCGCCGGATCTCTTCATGGGCGACTTAATACAGCAGCGCCCGGCCTTAATATTCATGTCACTGGGGCCATTATTTCTCTGCAATTTGGCGAGACGCACTTCACGGTTTACGAGCGTCACCCCCACCCCTTCTCCCCCCCCTCCCACCCCACCCATCCCCCTCTCCTGCCCACTTCCCTTTCCCCCCACCCCCTTCCATTCCCCCTTCCCCTTCCCCTCCCTCCCCCCCCCCTCCTCCGCACGTCCTGCCCCAGGCGCCCCCTCGTCCGTCCTCTCCCCCCCTTCCACCCCTTCCTCGCCTCCTCCCCTTTATCTCGGGCCGGCCGGTGGGCGTGAGGACCGGGAGGGGAGGGGAGAGGGGGAGCAGGGCGAGGGAAGGGGGCGCCTCGACACCACAGACATGAAGGAGGGAGATGAGGTGTCGGGTGTGGGGCGCGGGGACGGGGGGGGGCGGGCGGGGAAGGGGGGGGGGAGGAGGATTCCTGCAGCCCGGCGGGAGGTGTGAGGACGGCGTGAGGTTCGGGCACCGCTGACGGTGTTGTGGGTTTGCAGAAAGTCGGGCGTTAGAGTAAATGTGATTAGATGAACAGCGTGATCATTTCCGAGCCCGAATCCGAAGCGAAGAAAGCGGCAGCGGTGAGGGCGACGGCGTCTCCCCTCCTCTCTGCGACGCCTCCGAAGCCTCCTCTCTTCCGAAGCCTCCGAAGCCTCCTCTCTCGCCTCCTCTCTGCGACGCCTCCGAAGCCTCCTCTCTGCGACGCCTCCGAAGCCTCCTCTCTGCGAGACGCCTGGCCTCCGAAAGCCTCCGAAGCCTCCTCTCTGCGACGCCTCCGAAGCCTCCGAAGCCTCCTCTCTGCCGAGCCTCCCTCCTCTCTGCGACGCCGATTAATGCAATTTTCGGAAACCTTTGTCAGCGCACCAGACACGTCCGTAAGTCTTTGTCGGTGATCGGGAACACGCACGTTATGCAAATATGGCCCTTTACGGAAGCCAAGATCACAGCCGTCACCCCTCGCGCATAAATTGGGAGGCGAGGCGATGGCGCAGACGGTGAACGCGCTCGGGAGAACACACGAACGCCGTCTCCGGGTGTTCCGACGCAACGTTCAGCTGAACACGAACGCGGCCCTCCTCGTTGCGGATGCCGTGGTTCCTCTCCCCCGCTTCTGCCTGGATATCCACTCGCATTTGATATTCCCGCCGTGTTGGTTGATTCGGGCGTCCCTCGAACCCCATCCTCCGAAGAAGAGGCTGCTGTCGGTAATGGGCGGGTATTAGGGCCGAGGACGCTCGCCTCCGTAGCAGTCGTCCTCGTCAGTGTAGCATTCTGCCTCCTGTCAGTGTAGCGCATTGACAGTCTACCCAGAACTGGTCCGTAATTGGTATGTTCTTTATGGTTATATTTGCATACCGTTACATGGCCAACACGTATGAAACTTTCCCATAATGACAGCAGGAAAAGCCATTAAAATTGATCGAATGCATACTTATTGGTCCTGAAACCTCGGCGAGCGTCGATGAATCCTTCTCGCCATCTGAGATCCACGCGCCCTCGGCCTCCGTCGGGCGCGGGACTCGGCGCGGCGTCGCTCCCTCGGGAAGGGCGGCGAGGGACGAGGAGCCTCCTGCATCGGCCGGCGCGGAGTCCCAGGGGCCGTACGTCGAGACCCAGGGTAAAATAGGGCCTCACAGACACGTGGAAATGGGTCTGCGGCACCAGCCAGGCCCTCGACGCGGCGCACACGGCCCTCGCCTCTCTCTCTCCTCGCTAATTGCCATGACACACTCGTCCTAAACTCAGCAGAACACGCAGATCAGCAGGAGACAGCTTACCAGAGCACCAGCCCCCCCCCCCCTCCCTCCGGCTGCGCCATCTCGCGACAACTCCAGGTGTTCGAACGCAGCCTCGGGCCCACCCAAGTGTCGCCTGTATTTAGGGTGGTTCTCCGTCGTGCGTTCCTCGCTTTATTTTTGTTTCTCTCTCTTTCTTTTGTTTTTTTGTCTTATTTTTCCTTATTTTTTCCTCATTTCTTCTTTGTTTTTTCTTTTTTTGATTTTTGTTTTGTTTCGTTTTCGGGAAAAAAAAATGGAAGCGGCTGCGGCTTCGCCCTCGAGAGAGAGCCATAGGTGAAGCGTGCGACCAGGCTGAGCCAAAAGGGCGAAAATCCCTCCAAAATCTCCTTCCCGAAGCGAGAGGCCGGGGGAAGAAACGAAAAAAAAAAAGAAGAGGTTTAGCTCATTACTCGCGACACTGCCTCATCTGTGCCTGACGGGGCCCTTCGCCTCTCCAACGCGGCGCTGACGGAGGTGCATTCATTACCCGTGACCCTGCTTGACCCGGAACGCACGCACGCACGCACGCACACGCACATGGGCACGCAGACACACGCACGTACGAATGAACGCACTCACGTAGTCACTCACTCACACTACCCACTTACTACACTACACACACACACACACACACACAACACACACACACACACACAACACACACACACACAACACACACACACACACACACACACACACACACACACACACACACACACACACACACACACACACACACACACACACACACACACACACACACACACACACACACACACCACACACACACACACTTCCTTGACTAGCAGACACTCACAGCCACAGCCAGACACACCCTCTGCCAGACACAGCCCCCAAAAAGACCGCAAGGCAAAATCTGCTGTGATACTCTCTGTGGGTTTCACTCAGACAGACATGAATGCAGGGTTCTAGACACGCAGAACCCCCCCCCTCCCCCATCCCTCCCTCCCTCCCTCGGCTTCTCCTTCCCTGCTGTTTCATGTAACGTGTAAGTCAAAGCATCTGTATCTGTGTGTGTGTTTATGTGCGTATTTGTCTGTGTATGGCTGGTTGTCTATTTGTCTATCTGTCTGGATTATCTTACCTAGCTATGTCTATCTATCTATTTATCTATCTATTCGTATTCGCGTTTCTATCTATATTTCTCTATCTATGTCTT
>NW_020871439.1:67707-70207 GCF_003789085.1 Penaeus vannamei | reverse complement strand
CTCTCTCTCTCTCTCTCTCTCTCTCTCTCTCTCTCTCTCTCTCTTTTACATGTAATGCATTATCATTGTTATCATTATTATTTGCTATTGCTTTATTATCGTTTTTTTTTTTTGTTAGTATTATAATCAATCATTATTATTGTTGTTATTTTCACTTTTATTATTATTGCTATTATTACTATAACTATTATTGTTATTATTATTATGATTAGTAGTAGTAGTATAATTGATATTAGTATTGTTATTATTTCTTTTTGATATTATTATTATAATGAAATTCATCATTATTATGATGATGATTATTAATGTTGTCATTATTATCATCATTATTATTATTGTTATTATTATTATAAATAATAATAATATAATTATTATCATTATTGTTTCAGTTACTGTTATTATCATCATTGTTTTATTGGTATTATTACTTATTATGAATATTATTGTTGTTGTTATTATTTTTAGTATTTTGGTTAATTATTATCATTATCTTTATTATTAGTATTACTGGTATTATTTTATTTTAATTAATTATTATTATCATATTTATTTTTTTTGTTTATTATTATTATTATCAATTATTATTTACTATCATTTTCATAATTAATATTATTATTATATATATTTTTATTATTATCATTGTTATTATCAAATTATTATTATTGTTATCATTATTGATATTATTATTTTTTGTTCTTATTGTTATTTATTATCACTACTACTACTTCTAATAACTTACGCTTTTACTATTACAAGTACGGGTGCTGCTGCTGCTATCGCTGTTATTATCAGTCTTGCTGCTGTTACCCACCTCTTCCTCTTTTTTTTTTTTTTCTTTTTCTTTCTTTATTCTTTTTTTTCCTACTTCTCCTCCTCTCCTTCTCCTCTTCCTCATTCTCCTCCTCCTCCTACAACCTATTTCCTCCTCCTCCTTCTCCTTCTTCTTCTTCTTCTTCTTCTTCTTCTTCTTCTTCTTCTTCTTCTTCTCTCTCCCTCCGCCTTCGCCTCGCTAACTCCCCCCTCTCTCCTCCTCCTCCACGCTATAACACCTCCTCTTCTCCAGCACTACACCTCCACCACCTCTCTCTCACCAACTTCCTTCTCCCTTCCCCCCTCCTCTCCACCATCCCTCTCTCTCACTACCTCCTCCTCCTCCACCACCCCTCTTCTCTCAACCAACCTCCACCACCCTCTCTCTCACCACCTCCTACCCCATCCCCTCTCCCTTCCCCCTCCTCCATCCTCCCATCCCCCACCATCCCCTCCCACATCCCCCACCTCCCCCTCTCACCCTCACCCTCCCCCTCAGCTATCAAGGACGAGTCGGACGACCGGCTGGGGAACTGTCGCGCGGGTCGTTGTCCAGTCCCGAGAAAGAGAATGTTGTTTATGGTCAGCGCTTCGGAGACAGAACCAGTACTGGTGTGAGAGAAGAGAGAGAGAGGGAGAGGAGAGAGGGAGAGAGAGAGAGGAGGGAGAGAGGGGGAGGGAGGGTGGGGGGAGAGAGAGAGAGTAGAGAGAGGGAGGGTGGGGAGATGGGAGAGAGAGGGAGGGAGGGAGAGAGGGAGGGTGGGAGAGAGAGAGAGAGGGAGAGGGAGAGAGGGGGAGGGGGAGAGGGGAGAGAGAGAAGAGAGGGAGTGAGGAAAGGTGGGAAGGGGAGGGAGGGAGAGAGGGAGAGGGGGGAAGAGGGAGGGGGAGAGAGAGAGAGAGAGAGAGAGAGAAGAGAGAGAGAGAGAGAGAGAGAGAGAGAGAGAGGAGAGAGAGAGAGAGAGAGAGAGAGAGAGAGAGAGGAGTGTGTGAGAGTGAGGGGAGAGAGAGGGTGGCAGGACAGCGAAGGGGGGAGGGTTGGAGGGGGGAGGGAGAGAGTGGGGGGGATGGGAGGGAAGGAGGAAAGTGGGGGGTGGGAGGAGGAGGAGGAAGGGGGTATGGAGGAAGAGTGGAGGGGTGGAAGAATGAGGAGGAGGTGGAGGGGAGGAGGGAAGAAGGAAGGTGGGAGGGGTGGAGGCAACGCCTATCACACCTCCTGAGTGCTGGTTTGGGCTGGGGGAAGGGGGGGGGCTTGGTAAATACCAGACGCACTCCTTGAGTGGTATGGGAGGTGGGGGAGGGGGGGAAGGGTCACTGACGGATGGACGAGAAGGACAAGAGAGCAGAGGAGAAGAGAGAAGGGGTGGGAAAGAGAAGAGGGGCGAAGATATAAAGAAGCGAATATAAACGGAGAGAGAGAGAGAGAGAGAGAGAGAAGAGAGAGAGAGAGAGAGAGAGAAAGAGAAAGAGAAAGAGAAAGAGTGAGAGAAGAGAGAGAGAGAGAGAGAGAGAGAGAGAGGAGAGAGAGAGAGAGAGAAGAGAGAAGAGAAATAAAAAGATAGAGACATATAAGAGAGAGAGACAAGATAGATAGTTAGAGAAGAGAGAGAGAGAGAAAGAGAGAATAGAAAGAAATAAAGATAGAGACAGATAGAAATACAGATAGACAGAGAGCGAGACGAGTGCAGACACC
>NW_020871439.1:54308-62935 GCF_003789085.1 Penaeus vannamei | reverse complement strand
AAGAAGAAAGAGAGAGGAGGAGAGTAAGAGATAAATAGATTAGAGAAAGAAGAGGAGAATTGGAGAGAGAGAGAGAGGAGAGAGGGAAGAAGAGAGAGAGAGAGGAGGACGAGAGAGAGAGAGAGGAGAGAGAGAGGAGGGAGAGAGAGAGAGGGGACGAGAGAGGAGAGAGAGAAGGAGAGAAGAGATGAAGAGATAAGAAAGAAACAATGACGAGAGATGGGAGAGGAGAAGAGATAGGAGAAGAGAGGAAGAGAAACAAGATAGATGTAGATAATAGATAGATTAGATTAGATAGATAGATAGAATGAAGAGAGAGAGAGAAGGAGGGAGAGAGAAGAGAGAGAGAAGAAGAGAGAGAGAGAGAGAAGGAGAGAGAGAAGAGCGGAGAGAGAGAGAGATGAAGGGGGAGGAGGGAGGAGAGTAGAAGAGAAGGAGAGAGAAGAAGAGAGAATGAAGAGAAAAGAAGAGAGAGACGAGAGAGGAAGAGAGAAAGAGATGAGAGAAAAGAGAGCGAGAAGAGGAGAGATGAGAGAGAGAGAGAAGAGAGACAGAGATGAGACGAAGAGAGAAGAGAGAGAGAGAGTCGAAGGCATGCCTGAGGGGGTGTTATTTATGTGACGTAGTGATGGCAAGGGACAGGTCGATATGGCCAGAAAGCGTCTTACTGTGTCTGGAAGAATCTGTGTGTGTGCGTTTGTGTGGTGTGCGTTTGTTGTGTGGTGTGTGCTTGTTTGTGTGTATGTTTGTTTGTGTGTGTGCTTTATGTGGTGTGTGTGTGTAATATGTGTGTGTTTGTGCTTATGTGTGTGTGTGTGTTGTGTGTGTGTGTGTGTGTGTACTGGTGTTGTGTCACCCAAGCAAAAAAAAAAAAAGGAAACAAAATAAAAATAAAAACAGACACAAAAGACAAAACAACAAGAAAGACAAGAGAGAGAGATAGATAGATAGATAGATAGATAGATAGAGAGAGAGAGAGAGAGAGAGAGAGAGAGAGAGAGAGAGAGACGAGAGAGAGAGAGAGAGAGAGAGAGAGAGGAGAGAGAGAGAAGAGAGAGATAGAAGAAGAGAGAGAAAAAAAGAAAAGAAAAGAGAAATAGAAAGAGAGGAGAGAGAGACAGAGGCAGAGAATAGAGAGATAGAAGAAGAGAGAGAGAAAGAGAGAAAAGAGAAAGAAAAGAGAGAGAGAGAGATTCCCAAACAAAGAGCGAGACTGACCCCACGCACGCGAGGGGAAAGACAAGCCAGGACCCGACCTCACACTAAGCCAAGCCAAGCCCCTCCCTATGATAAGAGGAAATAAGGTCAAAGGTTGAATGTCAATAACGGTAAGGGTTAGACACTGAACCTGTCATCCTGTAGGGTTGTCACGGCGCCAGTGTCATGGTCGAGCGGTTTATCACACCGATAAGGATAATCTAATTCTAGCCGTTGTGTATGTGAATTTATTACGTATTGTATATTGTCTTTCGTCTATTTTCTATTTCGTCTTTTTGGTCAGTAAAATTTTTCGTTATTTTTTTATTTTTTTTTTTTTCATATTTCATATTTTATTTATCTATTTATTTTTATCGTCTTAGCCCAACTTAGAGGCCATTTAATGTTGGTGATATTCAGGAAAATTAACCGCATCCGGGAATTTTTAAAATGATTCATTAGCATTGCGAGATAGGGTAAAAAAAACTTGAATTTCCAATATCATTATCATTCATTATTATTTATTATTTATATTTTATTATTACATTATTATTATTATTATTATTTATTATTTATTATTATTATTATTATCATTATTTGTTATTATCATAATTATTATTAATGTTATCATCCTTATCATTATTATTAGTTTATTATTATAATATTTATTATTATTATTATTATTATTTATTATTATTATTATTATATTTTATTATTATTATTATAATGTATTATCATTATTTATTATTATTATTATTATTATATATTATTATTTATTATTATTATATTATTATATTATTATTATTATTATTATCATTATTATTATTATCATATTTTAATCATCATCATGTTTTATGCGATCTTTCAGTGACCTTATTTCCGTGGCGGAGGCATGCGATTTCTGAGAGTTTCTGATTGTTATTGTTATCATTATTGTTATTACTTTTATTACTATTACTATAATGATAATAACAATAATGATGATAATAATGGTAATAAATATAATGATAATAGCAGCGATAATGATAATAATGATGATGATAATAATGATAATGATGATAATGATAATAGCAGTGATAATGTATGATTGATGATAATAATGATAATAATGATAATCATCAATATCCTCCTCCTCATCATCATTTTTATCATTATAATCAGTTATATCATTATCGATCATTATCATTGTCGTTTCCATTATTGTCACCATTATCATCAATTATCATCATCATTATTACCTTTCCAACACAAATAACATAACGATCGAATATTTACTTCTGCCTCTCTTTGCAAAAACGTCTTTAGAAGAGAAAAAAATATGAAGAAATCTAAAAATAACGAAAAAAGTAAATAAAGAGAGATATTTTATTTTATTCATATTTCTTTTATGAAGTCTCAAGACAGGTGATTATACCACCTGGAGTGAACTGACCTGACTTCATAATGAAGTCAATTTATTATCATGTGTTTACGTTTTTGGGCTGTGTTTGTGGGTGAAGTGGGGGGTTGAGGGGATGTGTGTGTGTGTGTGTGCGTGTGTAGGGATACATATGTGGTGTGTGTAGGGGGATATATATGTGTGTGTGTGTGTGTGTAAGGGATATGTTTATGTATGTGTGTGTGTGTGTGTGTTTGTGTGTGTGTGTGTGTGTGTGTGTGTTTGTGTGTGTGTGGTGTGTGTTGTGTGTGTGTGTGTGTGTGTGTGTGTGTGTGTGTGTGTGTGCGTGTGCATGTGTATGCTGTGTTTGAGTGTGTGTATGTGTGTATGTGTTTCATGTATGTATGTTGTGTCCGCGTCTCTCTGTGTGTGAGCATTTCTGTGTATGTGTATGTCGTGTATTCGCCCACTTGTCCGAACGTTCACACGCATACGCTCATCCTCTTTCATGTCATATCATCATGTTTAAACAAACCCAACCTCTCCCTAGAGTCCTTTCAAACAGCTAATTAGAATACGAATAAGAATAATGAAAGGGGAAGAAAATGAGAATACAGAAAAGGAGGAGAAGAAGAAGAAAAAAAATCTCTCCTCATTCACCCTTACACCCTCCCTTATTTATATCCCACTCCCTTTCTCCCTTTCTCTACTCCATCTCCCTTTTACTCTTCTCCTTCTCCTTTCCTCTACCCTCTCTTCATCCCTCTTTCTCTTCTATTCTTCTCCCTCCTTCTTTCTTTACTCTCTCCCTTCTTTCCTCCCTCATCCTCACCCAAAGCCTCCCTTCCCAGAGCTATTGCATCTCCCTTTTTCTCCACTTTTTCTATTTTTCCTTTCTTATCTTCTCTCTTACTCCCTCCTTCCTACTCCACCTCCCCATCTTCAATTACCCCTACCCTATCCCCTCTCCCCCCTACCTCGTAACCCTGCCTAATCCCCCTTCAGTTCTTCTCCCTAATCCCCACCTTCCCTCATCATCCCTTCTACTCTTCTTCCTCTCCCTATTCCTCCTTTATTTTTTTTATCTATTTCTCCAACCGCCTCCCCACCCTTTCTCTTCCTTTCTTCCTCATCCTTTTTTTCCCATCCTCTCTGCTTCCCCAACCCCTTATCCTTATCCTTACTTCCTTATTCTATCACCCTCCTCTCCCTTCACCTTGCTATTTCTCTCTATCTTCCCCTTCCACCACCCCATCCCATTCCTTGGTTCTTTCCACTTCTTACCACCTCCCCTTCCCCTTCTTCCTCCCCTTCCCCCCCCCTCCCCCTCTCATCTCCTCCCCTCCCCTCCCTCTCCTCTTCCTCTTCCCGTCTCTCTCTCTCTCTCCTCCCTTCCCCCTCCCCCTCCCTCCCTCCCCCCTCCTCTTCCCCCTTCCCATCTCTCTTCCCCCTCCTTCCCCCCTTCCCCTCCTCTTCCCCCTCCCCTTCTCCTCTCCTCTCCTCCCCCCTCTCCTCCTCCCCCTCCCCTCCCTACCTCCTCCCCTTCCCCCCTTTCCATATCTCGCTCTCTCCCCCTTCCCCCTCCCTTCTCCCCCTCCCCCTTCCCCCTTCCATCTGTCTCTCTCTCCCCCTCCCCCTCCCTTCTCCCCCTCCCCCGCACCCCTACCACCAAGGGAACCACCCCCCACCCCCTTGCACTTTCTCTCTTGCAATAAAGTAAATGCAAAAATTCAGCCTCTTTCACCTGGTGCCGTTAGGTTAGGTTTCAAGGGATCGCTGGGTCATTTTTTTTCTTTTCTTTTTCAGGAATTATCTTTTTTTTGTGTTTATATGTATATTTTTTTCGAATATATATTTTGTTTGTTTGTTTCATAGGGTGGGGGAGTTTATTTTATTTTGGGTGGCGTTTTATTTTGTTCTTCTTTTTATGATTCTTTATTTTCTCTTCGTGGGTTCTATTTTTTTTCCCTTTTTTATTCCTTATCTTCTGTCTTTTTTGGTTCAAATTTTCCTGTTAGCTTAGGCGTCAAGGATTATTGAGTCATTTTTACATTTTTCAGAAATTATATATTTTTTGTGTTTGTTTTTTTAGAAGAGAAATTTATATTTTTCGATTTTTTTTCATAAGGGAGTGAGCGTCTATTTTGCTTTTTATTTTATTTATATATATTTTTTTCTCTTGATAAATTTTCTTTTTGAAAATATTGGTTCTATTTTTTTATTGCCTTTCTTTTATCATTCATATTTTCTTGTTCTCTATTATTTCTTTATATTCTCGTTCTCTTTTCTCTCAATTTTCTTTTTCTCTTATTTACTAATCAAATTATTTCTCATTCAATAATTTCATTTCCTTTTTTATTATATATATATGTACTTTACTTTCTTGTTTTCTTTTACATTGTTTATTTTAGTTTTAGTTTTTTTCCGTATCATACCTCCTTTTTTTTTCCTATATAAAAACGAGGATATTATTATCATAATATTATCATTGTGATGATTGTTTGTATCATGATAATCATTATGATGACAAAAATAATGATAATAATGATAATGGTAGTAATAATGATAGTATTGTTAATGTTGATAAGAATGATAGTGTTATTAATGATAAGAATGATTGTATTATTAGTGATGATGATAATGTTGATAATGATGAGGATAATGATATCAATTGTTGAGTGTTGATATCGATTATAATATTAATGATTATGGTAATATTAATGATGATAATGATAATGATATTAATGACAACAATGAAATGTATAGTAATAGAATAATCATAACAGTCAAATTGGTAAAAAGACGAACAATGATAATGATAATGGTATTAAGGATCAGTATTGTTATTATTACCATTATAGTTGTTCAGATTATGATTATGATTATCATTATTACAATCAACAATATCACTGTTATTACTGTTATCATTATTGTTATTATCGTAATTATAATGATCATTTCATTATTATGATTATTACTGTTATCATTACCATCATAAAAATACCAATAAGAACCAAACAAAATAAAGAATAATGATCATCAGTGACATTATTTCGGAAGCAACGTTACATCAGTCACCCCTGCCTCCCGTTTTCTGTTGTATTTTTTCTCTCCCATATATGGCAGGTTCGACAAAATTTTGTTGCTGCCTTTTTGAAGCCAAAGTAAATTACAGAGTTAGAGAGGGGCTTTTAACTCACTTATATTCTTGTTCCAACACCAGGCCTATCTTTTTTATTTCTGTCGAGCGAGCGAGAGTATCACCAGTCTTCTAAAGGGAGGGAGAGAGGGAAAGAGAGGGAGAAAGGGAGGGAAAGAGAGAGAATGAGGGAGGGAGAGGGTGAGGAGGAGAAAACGGTGAGTGTGAGGGAGAGAACGAGTGAGAGTGGGAGAGACATAAAAGTGAGTGAGAGAGAGAGAGAGAGAGAGAGAGAGAGAGAGAGAGAGAGAGAGAGAGAGAGAGAGAGAGAGAGAGAGAGAGAGAGAGAGAGAGAGAGAGAGATGAAGAAGAAAAATAGAAAGGGAGGTAAGATAGACGGCAAAAAATAAAAAAATAAAAATAAATAATAAAAAAATAAAAAATAAAGCAAAGGGAGCTGGAAAGAGAAACAGAGAGGGAGAAAGAGAGAGAGAGAAGAAGGAAATAGGAAGAGAAGGAGAGAGCGAGAAAGAGAGTTATTCAATATCTGCGCTTTTGAAGTCCAGGTTTGTTGTTGCAAGTTTTTTTTTTTTCAAAAAGTATATCTGATTTTATTGGATAGAACTCGGTGTAAATATACCTTCCTGGAGATATTCCTTCAGATTTTTGGCATGTGAGTTTGGCATATGCTAAGATATATACATTTTTCACTCAGACATATATATCTACGTCTATCTATTTATCTATCTGTCTAACCATCTTTCTCTATGTATGTAGGTGTATGTGTAAACACACACACACTCTCTCTCTCTGTCTTACACACACACACACGCGCGCGCGCGCTCTCGCTCTCTCTTTCTCTCTCTCTCTCTCCTCTCTCATTCTCTCTCTCTCTCTCTCTCTCTCTCTCTCTCTCTCTTCTCTCTCTCTCTCTCTCTCTCTCTCACTCTCTCTCTCTCTCTCTCTCTCACACACACTTTTTTTTCTCTGTCTCTCTCTTTCACATGAAATTGATAGAAGGAAAAGAAAATATGGAAAGGAAGAGAAAGATTTGATAAACAGACATATAAATAATTGAATCGACAGATGAACGAACTAGATAGACAGACACACAGACAGACAAAGTGAGAATAAAGAGATTTCAAAGACACGGACAGAGGCAAAGAAAAGGGAGAGGGGGGGGGGGGGAGTTGATGTGGAATGAGCCATATGTATTTATCTTTTAATGTCTATTTCTTGGTCATATTCAACTTTGACATAATTCCAGACAGTTTAATTTATTTATATATTCATTTTTTAATTAGTTTTCATATATCACACGCATTATCTTCGTTCATATGTATTTATCTTTTTGTGTTTATTTCTTAAAGTCATATCCAAACTCTAACATAATACGATTTTTTTTTCTTAATTCCAAACAAGTATTATTTTTTTTTTTTTTTCTTTCTATATGATTTTTTTTTCTTTATTAATTTTGACATATATCACACACATTCCCTTCCTTCAAATGCATTTCTCTTTTTGTGTTTATTTTTGTAAATCACATTCAAATATAATATAATTCCAAACAGTTTTTTGTTTATTTATTTATTTTTGAACATATATATATATATATATATATCACACGCAATTCCCTTCAACAGCAAAACATAAAAACGAGCATTTTCTCGTCTCGTGTATATGGTCTCAAAGTCGGGCTTTTCGGATATTCACATTTTATGTCATATTTGATGTTCCTTTGTATTCGTTCTTGCTTTTTTATCTTATTTTACGAGTTATTCTTCTTTTTATATTACGTTTTGTCTCTTTTGTTGCTCTTTGTAGCGTCTGTTTTAATGTTGAGAGAATAATAGATATTGTAAACACTTGAAAAAGCAAATCGTGATATTTTTGTTTTCGTCTCGCTAAATCCCTTATCCGATCGCGATAAAGTTTCGAACACTAATTCGGATTCAACCAAAGTGTCCGATACCCTGATTGACGGTTGGAATCACACGTCACAACAATAATATCCTTTGGCCGCGCTTGATATCAAACTTATCTCCTTATATTAATCTATGAATTTCTGGCTTTATTTCCCCCGATGTCAGTTTAAATTAGAGGGATGAATTAGTATGAGAGCGTGGACGATTTCCCGCCATTTGGTATTCTCTCGCGAAATATATTTGCTCTCGAAATTCGTCAAGGGGAACCGGGCCAGCTGAAACGCCATGTTGCGGAGGAGGGCTACGAACTCAATTTTTTTTCTTCCCTTTTTTATTATATCTCTGCAGTAAGGTCCTCAAGATGCTTTTATCTTTACTTTATGCACTATACAAACAAGCAGCTACATGAACATAATATATAAAAAAGAGAAAGCCTGTTCTTTGTTCTGTCAGAGAGAAAGAGAGAGAGGAGAGTGTTGCCACAGCGAAGGTTTAAATCAAGGGGTTAAATTCGTCTCGTACAAGCTGAAGGAATTCGGTATGCAGATAACCCCATTAAATTTGTCTTGCGGACATAATTCTGCGGCGTCATGACTCGCATACCAGCTGTGACAATAAGAGAAGACGCTAATTTCGACCTCTATTGTGGGGCCGTGTTTATTTTCTCCTTCTGAGTAGGAGTAAGAAGGGGGGAGGGGTTAATGGGGGGGGGAAGGGTGTGGGTGAGGGAGAGGGAGGGACAGAGAGGGTGGGAGGGCAGAAGGGAGGGGAGGAGGGACGGATAGAGGGAGGGAGGAGGGAGGGAGGGAGGGAGGAAGGGAGAGAGAGAGAGAGAGGAGAGAGAGAGAGAGAGGAGAGAGAGAGAGAGAGAGAGAGAGAGAGAGAGAGAGAGAGAGAGAGAGAGAGAGAGAGAGAGAGAGAGAGAGAGAGAGAGAGAGAGAGAGAGAGAGAGAGAGAAGAGAGAGAGAGAGAGAGAGAGAGAGAGAGA
>NW_020871439.1:20000-22500 GCF_003789085.1 Penaeus vannamei | reverse complement strand
CCATTGACGTTTAAAAGTCTTTGCCATTGCAAAGGATTAATATATTAAAGCTATGATGCAGGATTTCACGTACATGTTACAAAAATTAATTGGCATTTACATAGAATATTTAAGTAGTCGTATTTCGCTCTGTGTATATCATGTGGGTTTACCGCATGATAAGAATAATTACGACACTATAAAAATAGATTTGAAATCGACTGACGTGATAATACCATCTGTGATAGAAATGTTAAACAACGTTACAATTTACTTATTGAGGAATTGATCATGATCTCGCTACCGTTCACTTTGAAAATATTCTATCGGAAATATATATGAACACTGGGTGACTTGACTGCCTAGAAGCCTTTGTTTACTTACTGATCTCCTGTGATGCCTGTGCGTTGGAATTATCTCTCTCTCATGAACAGCTGAGGCACATGGTTACCAATACTAATTCCGAGAACACTTAAAGTGCTCGTGACAGTTCAGGTATGTTTGGTGAGACTTTTGCTCATTAACACCATACTCAAATGAACTCAGATTTCCTCCATGATAAAACTTATTCAATTAAGTCAACTTACGGGTGAAGATTTATCGTTGAATGAAAATTATATCAGATCCTGAATGTGGAGCTGATCATTTCAAAATCCACTTCGAATCATGTCTTTACTATTACATATCTGTTCAGATGAGGTTTAATGAAAACAAGTCTTGTACAAGAAGATCATTGAAGATACAGCTCGAAATGCTAGTGTGTGTCGACCTGTGATCTTTTGTCTCAGAAGATATTAAAAGTTTTGACTTGAAACGGCGGAGATCCCATTGCTTCCCATTCGAAATAGCACTGGGATGATGGAAGCAGATTTTTACCTCTCAAATACAAATTATTTACATAACATGCATTTGATTGTCTACGAAACATACTTATGCACATGTGTACACACACAAACACACAAACACACACACACACACACACGCACACGCACGCTGGCACATACACAAAACATTGCTATAACCGATCAGTAATTTCGCTCAATCACCGTCCCCTAATGTTCGCTATACACGCTTCGTAAATCGCAATAGAGACCGAAATTTCCGTTTTGTATCCATTTGAAAGAATTAGATGAAGCAAAGGAGTAGAAGCTTATGGCATATGTAATTTATGCAGCACGCAAGCTTGTGAAATATATATTATAGTCATCCACCGTGATGTATGCACATGCATCTTGCTGCTGAAGTGTTCTCGCATGCAGTTGTGGCAATTCCATGACGTAAATCTAGACGTAACAAATGTATATGTACAAATCTAATAAATGTTCGGCCATCCTGTTGTAAATGATATATATGAGCAGTAACTCAGAATGCCGTGTTATTCATGTAAGATGCAACTGATAGTAGCTACTGAAATGATATAATTTACTGTATTTAATTCAGGGCGAAATGGTGTTGCGTATATCATGTGCCTACTCCTCTTTGTTGACTGCGTGAATGTTCAGTTCCAGTTATATGCGTTATATGGAAGGAAAATCATGATTATGATAATACTAACAGTAATGATATTGTTTTTATCAGTCATTATTACCATTGATATTGTTATTATCATCATTAAGATTGCTGTTGTGCTTAGGTTTGACAAAAAGTAAACATAAACATTTATTACCATTGATATTTTCATTTTCAGCAGTATCTGTTCTCGTTACTGTTGTAATCATTATCATCGTTACTACTAGTATGCGTATTAGTATTATTATTGGTATTAGTGTTATTTTCATTGTTATTATCATTATTATCATTATGATTATATTATTGTTTTATTGTTATTACTATTATCATTATCATTGTTATCATTTTTACTATTGTTATTATGATTACCATTATTGTTGTTGTTGCTGCTGTTGTTGCTTCTCTTATCATCATCTTTATCATTTTTATCATGATCATTATCATTATTATCAATACCACTAGTGCTTCTACTACTACTTTTGCAATGACTCTTTTTATAATTGTAAGATTTTTGTCTTTCTTCTACTTCCTTTCTTCACGTTTCCATGTCACCGCATACATCGCCTGGGCCATTGGGAAGATCCAAGATATATGTTCTTAAGTGAAGCGCCGTAATGTTCGCCCTTATCGGCAAGCGGGCAGCGCCCAGGAAAGCGCGGAGGAAGAAAGTGAAACCCCGTCCTGCCGGGACCGCGTCGGCCGCCTTCATGACCTTGGGACCCCCCCCCCCCCGTCCTCGCGCGCGGACACCTTACGTCGGCCGCTCTCGCCACGCTCCCGCGCGCGCTTTCTCTGCCCGACGCGCCGGTTCCCTTGCTGCTTTGCGTGACTATCGGGCGCTCTCTCTCTATCTATCTATCTATTTATCTATCTATCTCCCACTCCTCTTTATCTATCTATCTATCCCCCCTCTCTGTCTATCTATCTCCCCCTCCTCTCTTTCTCTCTCTCTATCACTCCCTCCTCTTTCTCTCTACCCCTCCCCCCTTTGTGTGTGTGTGTGTGTGTTTGT
>NW_020871439.1:0-2500 GCF_003789085.1 Penaeus vannamei | reverse complement strand
CCCTCATCTCTTTCGTTTTTTCCTCTTCTGCGTCGTCTAACTGTCCCTTGCAAGATGGTCGTTGCAAGTCCTGTTGAGCGAGAGACATGCCCATACCAGTTCACCTCCTTCTTCTTTACTATTATGAGGTTATCATCGATCCGATTGCTTGATGAACCTTTCTAATGACCTCCTCATTTGTTACATGGTCAGTGTATTTTATACCTAAAATATAGTGCCTTAATTTTGTTGCCAGAATCCTTTTTTGTAGCTCAGCTGTTAATGACCAGGGTTCACAGGCATACAGGAAGATAGAGAGGGCAAGAGTGAGCATCAGGTGATCTGTAGCAGCAGCTGATGTCTTGTCTTCCATTGGTTTGGAGTTTTTCCCCTATGCAGTGATTGCTTGAGTAATGTTCTGGCTATGATACTCAGGTTTGAGCCTATCGTCGTGAGATGATTGGCCAAGGTAGCTTGTAAGGACCACTTTTTCATTATGGCACTTTTGTTTTGAACTTTGATCTCTGAGGTGATGCCTTGTGTGTTGTTTGCCAAGCTCTCGTTATTATTTATTCGCACTGATCTCATGCATTAGCATGGATGCCCTTTCTAAGCATGTTCGATCATCCTAATCCTCTTCGCTCCCAGCTAGGCCATCGATGTCGTCAGCAAATTACAAGATGATGGCAGTTTTTGTCCCCGATGGAAATTGGTCCCTCATTGTGTTCTTGGGCATCTTCCATAATATTTTGAAGGAAGATGTTGAAGAGATTGGGAGATAAAAGGCATCCTTGACAAACTCCCTTGTTGCCGTTCATGAGGACTGTACCTGAGGCTTGTTCATACAGCTTTTCGATAACTCTGACAAGGTTTGAGTTGATGTTATATTTCCACATGAATGCTCGCAGGGCAGCTCGCCAAATCTTGTCAAATGCCTTCTTAAAATCCTCAAAGACATAGAGTCTTGTTCGTGTTGAAGGTGTTTTTCGCATATTATCTGCTGCGTCCTGCTCTAAAACCTGCTTGTTATTCTGCAATGATGTTCTCTGCAACAGGTTAGAGTCTGCTCAGTATGACTTTCAGCATTACTTTTCTCAAATGGTTAATGAAACTAATTGTGCAGTAGTTTCGGGACAGCTCCAGGTTTCCTTTTTTGGTCAGGGTGATGATAAGGGATTGTGTCTATTGAGTTGGCCATATCTCTGGAGTCCAAAACTTATAGCAGAGGATGGTGATCATTGCTGTCATGCCTACTTGAATGCAAATCCTATGGATAGAAGAAAACACAATGCCAACTAGTTTATTGAAATAAAGTGAGACAACTTGTTTGTCATCACGTTATTCAATATATCTAGCTTGTGATTGTTTTTTTTAACATATATTGATATATAATATATATATAATATATATATCTATATAATATATAATTATATAATGATATATATATATGTGTGTGGGATGTGTGTGTGTAAGTGTATGATGTGGTGATGTGTGTTGTATCATTTAATATGTAATAAGTATAGAATATATTAGTATATATATATATATATATATAATAGGTATGTAGTATATATATATATATATGTGAATATATATTAGCTGTATAGTGTTAGTAACACTATTATGAGGAATATAGATTTATAGTATATATATAGTTATAAATGTATGTATGGTATATACATATGTATAGGTAATAGGGTTAATCTATTAACAGCGTTATGCGTGATATTATATTAAAGGTTGAGAATTAGGTTGATATAATCGATATGTGCTAGAGGACGCTGGGGTTGGTTGTGTGTATATTATATGAATAGTAATATATTAAAACTGTATCATATATTATAAGTAGTATAGTCACACTCACTAGTATATATATATTTTTATTAATTATAGAAATGATTGATATATAGTGTAATATTTAATATATTTATGATAATATATAATATTGTAACGTTTAATAATTGATGATAACAGTATATTTTGTAACTGAATGTATTGAGTAGATGTATAATATAGTGATTACTTGAGTATATTATAAATAATTATACTAATTATATAAAGAATTAGTATATATTACAATAATTAGTATGATATATTATTCCCACACATCAACACAACAACACGATCACGCCGCGGACTAGCGACATATTAATAGTTAGCCTACCACAGGAGATATATATAAATATTGGTAAGGTGTATGTCTTATGGGGGTACTATGGTTGTATATAATGATATTATGTAGGTCGATTGCGATATATGGCGTAGAATATAAGGATGAAGGTACGCTTAGAATTGATATTGTAGTTATGGAAGTTGGAGGAATGATGTACTATTGAGTTGAGCTACTGTGTATTTGAATAGTATGTATATATTATATAAATATATATTATATATATAATTAATTATTATAATTATGTATAACAATATATATAATATATATATTTATTATATGTAATATATATATATATGAATATATCATATATTAATTATATAGTATATTCATATCAAATTAGAAAAGTAG
>NW_020871438.1:565366-570799 GCF_003789085.1 Penaeus vannamei | reverse complement strand
TAATATCACTTATCATCTTTGATATATTACCGTTTTTTTAATGTAATAACCATTGTCATCATTATTATCATTATCATTATCCTTATCCTCATCATTGTTATTCATATTCATATATTTACTCTTTATTTATTTCTATTCTTATTTTCATTCTCATTCGTATCTTTATCATTATCAATATCTCTGTCACTAGTACCATTATTATTGACATAATTATTCACAGTGTTCTTATCGCTGTGAAATATTATCATCAATATCATTATCGTTACCATCTTTATAAAAATTACTATCATTATCATAATCATCATATTGATAATGATAAGGATAATAGTAATGATGATAGGGACGATGATAATAATGGTAATAATAATAGTAATGACAAGGATAATGATGATAATAATGATATATTAATGATAATAATAATGAAGTACTGATAATAACAATAACAATAATGCAATGATAATAGTGAAAGTAATGATAACAACAGCAATAATGATAATAATGATGATAATAATAATAATGATAATCATGAAAATGATAACCATAATCGAAATAACAATAGTGATAATGATTGTAAAATTTGAGAATGATAATAATGATAATGAAAGTAATGATGATAATGAACAATGACAATTAAGATAATAGTGATTGTAGTAATAAAAATAATGATAATAATGGTAATGATAAAATGTTTATAACAATATTGATCATATTGATGATAATTAAGATAATAATTGTGATAATGATAACAACAATGATAATGATAAAATAATGAAGATAAAAACAATGATAATTATAACGGTAATGATAAAAGTGATAATAATAAATATAATGATAATGGTATAATAATGATGATGGTAATAATAATAATGCTTAATGATGATACTATCAATAATAATATTGATGATAATAATAATAATTGCAATAACGATAATAATAATAACAGCTAATAACAATAACAACTCTAATAATAACAATAACGATACAATAAACATAAAGATAATAATAACAATGATAGTGATATTGATGAAAATAATAGAAATAAAATTAATAATTTGTTATCATTATTATTGCTACTGTTGTTATCATTACTATCATTATTGTTACTATATATTATAGTAACAATAATGATAGTAATGATAACAACAGTAGCAATAATAATGATAACAAAAATAATAATGGTAATGATTTTAATAATAATAATAATAATGATAATAATACAAAACATCAACAAATCGATAGATATCAACAACCACATCATGATAATTATGATAAGAATATGAACAGACTATCGCTGATAATAATAACGATATCGACAGTGATAATAATAACAGTACTAGTAATAATAGTATTGGTGATGATGGTAATACTATTACTAATACTAATATTACTACTGCTACTGCTAATTTTAATAATGATAATAATGATAATAGTAACAACAATAATAACAACAAAAGGGATGAAAAAACAACAGTAATGATAAAACTTATAACAACAGCAGTGCTAGTAATAAAAATAATGATATAACCAATCATAATAGCAATTGCAATGATGATGATAATGATGATAATGATAATAATAACAATAGTAATAATAATAATAATAATAATAATAACAATTATAATAATAATAATAATAATAATAATAATAATAATAATAATAATAATAATAATAATAATAATAATAATAATAATTAATAATCATAAAATTATCATAATCATAATAGTAATAATAATGGTAATAATAATGATAGCAATGACAACAAGAACAACAAATACATAAGATAATACTATGATTAATAATGAGTTATAACAATAGTAACAATATGCTAATGATATATGAATGATAATATAATAATGATAATGACAATAATTATCATTATAATTTAACTAGTATCAATATTGATAAAAAGAACAAAATAACAAGAGTAATAGTAATAATGATAATTATAATAATAACAATAAGAACGACAGTAATGAAAATGATAATGATAATGATAATGACAACAATAATCAACAATAATAGTGATTATTATGATAATAATTCCTTTTAGGTTTATTACTATTGTCATCATCAATATTATTTGTGACATTGTTGTTATCATCATTAATATTATCATTATTAGTATATTTATCATTTTCAGTATCATTATCGTCATCATCATCATTATTATCCTTACTTTCATCTTAATCATTATCATGACTAAAACTATCATTACTAATATCATTATCATGATTATCATCAGTATTGCTAACAACAAGGATATCATTATTATTATTTTTTTTCATTATTATTATCATAATTAATATCAACAGTCATTTTCATGATCAATATCATTATCAATTTCATTATCATCTTTATTATCATTATGATTATTGTTATCATAATCATTATCATTATAGTAAAGAGCATCATTATTATCATTATTACTATTATAATGATCATCATGATTAATTCTTTATTATGATTTTTATTGGTATTGTTATTATCATTACTATGACTACTTTTATTATCATTGTCATTATTATTATTACTAGTCTTATTATCATTATTAAATTCAATACTGTTATGATTCCTATAATTATTATCTTATTACTTTTATTATTACTGTTATTAATCTTAATACCACTTTTATTATGCAAATCATTTTCGTTGAAATTATCAAAATTATCACCATTTTGATTAGTGTTATATCATGATTGCCATGTTTAGTGCAATCATTATAATGAAAAAATCCTTAAATAATGATGATAATGATATATAAAAGTACTTTAGTAATAACAATATTACTAATAATACTAATAATTATAATTTATTATAATTTATCTTATTGCCATCCTTACTGCTACTAATACTATCTATATTATAATTTCTATTATCATTATCTTTATATTTGTTATTATTCTGATAATTATAGTGATGATCATTAATGACTTTTTGTTATAATTATCATCGTAGTCCTGTACTGCCATTAATATCAAAATCGTTGTTGTTGTTTGTTGTGGTCGTTTTCCTTTCATATTTTTGTTGTTAATAGTGATATAATTGTTATTATCATCATTGGTAACATAATTTTATTTTCAATTTTTATTTCTATCAATAATACTTTTGTCGTTATTATGATATCATCACCATCATCATAATTATTATCATAATTATTACTTTATCATTATTATCCTTCATCATTTTATCATTTCATTATTATCATTCATTATTATCATCATCATTCTAAAGATAACAATTATTGAACTTAATCTCTGGCCATCTATCATTTTTCGTTTCATCTCAGCGTTCGCTCAAACCGACCCCCCCCCCCACCCTCCACATAACTACCCCCTCTCGACCCCCTCCATACAGGTGCGTCAATTGGCAGGTCATCAAAAAAAAAAAAAAAAAAAAAAAAAAAAAAAAAAAAAAAACTTCACTTGCCTCCCTCAAGGTCTGGCTTGCCCCCCCCCACCCCCACACCCACCCTCCCCAAGGCACACGCTTTTATAAACCGAATCAAGCCTTCACAAAGACCTGGTTCTCGCTCAACCACGCCGCCGAGAATGGTTCCTCTTTGAAAAGGCTGGGGCGACCGGGTCCCTCACGCGCAAAACACACGACCGCACGCAATTCTCACGCAATTCTGCTGCCGAACCATGATGCAAAACTAAATATGGCGAATAGAGCCTTGCAACTGTGTTTCACGAGCCCCCCCCCCCACCCCCTCCCAACCCCTCCACCCGTGCCTTGAATTCGTTCGCACCTTTTATTGATTATTTTACTGATTCTTGTTCCTGTCTTAATAGTGAATGGGCTTCTAAAGGTTTATTTTATTAATAGATTTATCCTTTTACATAACTTCCGGTCATAAATAACTCATTTTCGTTTATTTGAAGAACTTTTATTGGCTTATAAATAACTTGAACCTGAAATTTAAATTAACAAACTAAAATCACTGTTTTTTTTTTTTTTTGCTCTTATTCTCATTACTTTCTTATTTCATGTCTTCGACCTGTCACGCCATCGACTCAATCACCCATTCGTCTAATCAATAGAGGCTTATTAGGGAGACCCGAGAGAAAATCTACTTTGATTTATGGATTTCTTATACTTTATCTTTGTTTTTCTTAACCCTTTTATACACTGATATAAACATACATGCCTATTATGATGCTTTCAATGTTCGTCAGTGCTTTTTGTTGGTGTAACTGTTGCCACAATGAGTTCAAAGTGAAAATAACTATTCATTTATATTTATTTACTATTAATAACTATTCATTTATAACTATTGAAAATAAAATAAAATAACTATTATAAAATTTAACTATTATAAATGAAATAACTATTATATTTATAAAATAACTATTCATATATATTTATTTACCGAGACGAATTAGACGTAAAGGAATGGCAAAGAAAGACGGGAAGTGGGAACGAAAACTGGTTGGTGCTTTGCGAGTCCCTGTCCCTGAAAAGGTCAACGTCGGATACGAACGTGTCTAAGTGAGAAATTATATATTATATATATATATATATATATATATTATATTATATATTATATATATATATATATATAAATAGAGAACTACGCCCTTAAATACATGCCGGCATTTTGGACATACCTCATAGCGATGCAATGATAAGGATACGGATAAATTAACTTGTGTTAAATGAGTTCATGAGATGATGACACTGTACGTACTGAGAACGCTTTCAAAGGTGCTACCTGTAGGAGAGACTGAGACATTTGCATACATAATAAATTAGTTGCTGTGAAGTCAAGAGGAAAGTTGAGGGTTTGACAATTGCGGACTCAGTGGGGAGCGCCTTGCCGTTCGTGGTGAATATTCCTGCGACTCAACGAAAACGCCTTCAAGCGCCTGTTCTTGAAGTGAAGAGAAAACGTCGGGTCGCCGGCACAAGGAGCTTAAAGTTGTTGGAAAAATCATTGATGATCAACTAACGGCATTCAAATTTATATTTTAAATGCAGCAATGATATTCATTCCGAAGACTTCGACGGCTAGCGTTAAGCATAGAGCCCCACGGTGGACATGACCGCAGGGTGCTGTGTGGACGGAATAATGCCTGCAGGCTTTTCAGAAGTAACATCATTAACAAGAACTTTGGCAATTACAAACTTGGGCCCAAAGATCAGCCAGACAAGCAAAAGAGTCTCCAGGCGGAGCTTTCTCCCTACACGTAACAATAGGATCGAGAAAAAAGCGTCCTGTGAACTTGGGAACATTGCCCATGGAGGAAATAACCTTTTCCCACCCAGAGCTTGCCAATGCACTCGCCAGGCAGTTCTCATTCGCAAGCAGCTCAGCCACTTGCCGTCCCGCGTTCCTGACCCCGAGGGAAGCGGCCGAGCTGCTCCTCGAACGCCCTCAGCCACAGGAGATGGCTTGGAGGACGACCGAGGGCTCTCAGAGGGCGAGCTTGTCCG
>NW_020871438.1:552866-557866 GCF_003789085.1 Penaeus vannamei | reverse complement strand
GAGAATAATGTTACAATTATGAATATATATATATACGTATATAATAGAGTAAAGGAGATAAATGGGAGTATTCTATTATATTATATATATAGTATAATAATATATATATGTACATGATATACATATATATACTATATAATATATATTAAGCATATATAATTATATAACATAATATATATACATATAATTATACATACACTATGTAGTACAGATATACAATATATATATATATATAATATATCATATATATATATGAAAGCGAGTTATACATAGTAATGAAACTATGATAGGAGAAGTGAGGTGTATGTGTGTGTGTGTATGATAGTATGTGTCGTGTGAGGTGTCGAGTAGTTGTGGTGGATATGATGTTGCTGATGTGTAGGTGTAGGGAGTAGTAGTGTGGAATGTGATTGATAATGTGAGATGTGATATGATGGTGTGGTGTGTGTGTGTGTGTGTTGTGTGTGATGTGTTGTGTGGTGTGATAAATATGGATAGTGTGTGTGGTGTGTGTGTGTGTGTGTGTGTGTGGGGTGGTGGTGTGTGTGTGTGTGTAGTGGTGTGTGTGTGTACGATAGTGTGCTACATATAAATATAGAATAAATAATATTACATTGCTATATATGTGTATATAAAGTATAATAATATATATATATAAAAAAAAAAAAAAGAAGATACTGAGCAATTATAAATACTATATATGAGAGAGTTATTAAATATATATATATATGAGCACAAACGAGCGACGAAAGGAGTGAGGATCACAACAACACGTAGCACACATCAATATAAATAGTATATATATATATAAATATTAAGGAAAAAATAAACAGTATATATATTAATAAATATATATATAATAGTATAATATTATGAATATATATTGTATTTGCAGCCACAACACGCACACAAGAGGGCACAGCAGAGGAGACACACACACACAACACACACACAATCCACACACACACACATCGGCACACAACGATCGGGGAAACAAGAAAAATAAGGCGAGAAAAAGACATAAGGTATATATATATTTATATATATGACTATAAATATATATATATAATAATATATAAAGTAGTAGGTAGTAGATTGTGTGGAGTCGTTGTGTGCGTGTGTGATCGTGTATATGTGTGGTGTGAATGGTTGGTGTGTGTGATGTGTGTGTGATTTTGTGTGTGGTGTAGTGTGTGTGTGTGTGTAGGTGTAATGCGTGTTTGTGGGATTTGATGTGGTAGTGTAGATGATAGTGTGTTTGTGTGTGTTGTGGTGTGTGATGTGTATGTGTAGTGTGTTGTAGAAGAGTAGGATTGTAGTTCGTGTAGCGGAATGTGAGTGTGTGGTGGTGTGTGGTGTTGTGTGTGTGTGTGGGTGTGGTGTGTATTGTGTGTGTGTATATGTGGTCGTGATGGATGTGCCTGTTGGTGGTTTGATGTGAATTTAATAGGGAAAAAGTGTGGTAGTTTATGTGTGTGTGTTTGTGTGGTGTGGTGTCGATGTATGGTGTGGAGAAATCATGATGTGGACGGGAGTGGACAGAGAGATGTGTGTGTGTGTGTAGGTGGGTGGTGTGTGATCGTGTGTGTGTAGAGCAAGGAGGTGGGTAGAAGGAGGAATGGGTGGGTAGTGTGTGTATGTAGTGTGTGTGTGTTAGTGTGGCCGAGAGAGAAGAGAGAAGAGGAGAGAGAGAGAGAAAGAGATAAGAGAGAAGAGGAGGAGAAGAGAAGGAGAGGAGAGACGAGAGAAGAAGAGAGAGAAAGAGAGAGAGAGAGAAAGAGAGAAAGAGAGTAAGAGAGAGAAGAAGAAGGAGAGAGAGAGAGAGAAAAGAGAGAAGTGTGTGTGGTGTGATGGTGTGGTAGTGTGGTGATGGGTGTGAAAGTAGAGAAAAATACGATTACGGAGGAAGAAGGGTAACAAGGGAGGCGGAAGAGATAGGAGAGGTAATAGGGAAAAATGTGTGTCGGTGTGTGTGATGAATGGTGTGTGGTAGGTGAGTGATACACAGAACTACTGAGGAACAGAGGAAGAAACAGACACACACACACAAGCGATACACACACAAACACAACAAGCATACACAAAACACAACATTAAATATTATATATAATTAATATAATATATAAATAAATATATATATATATATAAATATATATATAATATATATATATGTATAATATATATAATGTAGAAAGAGAGGAAGATGAGAGAGAGAGAGAAGAGATGAGAGAAGAGAGAGTGAGAAGTAGAGAAGAGAGAGAGAGAAGATGAAGAAGAGATAAGGAGAGAAGAAGAGATATACCCTGCCGCCGTAGATGGTTCCAGGGGCAAGGAGTACAGCATTATGATAATAATCAATCGTGTGGTATGTGAACACACGCAGGAAACAAGACACCTATACACAACACTAGGTGAAGACCAGAATGCCACGCTAACCGATATAAAAACGCCACATATGTCAGAACGAAGGGACAATCATAACATGGAACAAGTCTAAGAAAGGGAGGAGCTTTCTAGTGGCGGAGTTGGTGGAGAGGGAAAATAGTAAAAACAAAATCGAGGAAAGCAGAGAGGGGATAGGGAGGTATGGCCAGAAAAGGGAGGAGGGAAAAAAAAAAGGAGAAAGGGAGAGGGGAAGGGGGGAAAGGGAGAGAGAGAGGAAAGGGAAAACGGAAGAGGAGAGGTAGAGAAAAAGGGAGGAGGGAAAAAAAAAAAGGAGAAGAGGGAGGGGGGAAGGGAGGAAAGAGAGAAGAGAAGAAGATGGAAAGGGAAAACGGAAGAGGATGGCCATAGCTAATGAGGCATCGATGGCATCGCCCTGGCCATCGCGTCCGCACCAAGAGCAGGCTGAAAGAGCTTGCCTTCGGTGACCGGTCCGTCGAGCGTGGGGGTGGCGGCACCACATCCCTTGCGGTTCGAAGTGACTAGCACGGGCGCCCAAAACTCGTGAAGAATGACATGGACAAGCTAGGCAGGGGGCTTCAAAAAAAGGGAAGACAGAGTTCAGTGTAATCGTTCATGAGGTCGTGGCTTACAGCATGTTTTATGGAATGAAACCGTATTTAGCAAGGCACAATTACATACCCTCCTTGAAACGAAAATTTGAGAGAATCAAATGCCAGAAAATACAACAAGTCCGGAATTCCTGATGATTCTTAGAGTTCTCATGGACAAATATCTGTTTGTCCGAGCCATTCGTTGAACGACGAATGATCGATGTAATGGAGACACATCATAGCTGCTTTTAAGAACGGAAACATACAACAGTTGTACGACATTATGAGGTAAGCAAAGGTAATTAAATACAATAAGTCCCTAGCGCTATGTAGAATAGCCTGGTACCTGATCCTTATATCAGAAACAATAGCGCTGGATCCTATAAGGGCCAGGCAACCAAAGAGGGAAAATGCAATGGATTGGAGAGCGGAAAATGCGTGTCCACTGGAAGAAAAGAACTTATGTATGAATAGCGCCTGTGTACGTCAATGGAATAACAACAAACTAACCTACTCTACCAAGAACATAGCGGGAATAATAACAGAATAATAACAGGAGATGATAAAGAAGGGATAATAACAGGAAGGGAATGATTGATAACATAACATGTGGTATCAATTCCATTCTGGATAATGATCGCATGACTGATAAGTGAGCTACACGAGGGTGAGGGGCCAGATGTGGAAGCAAGAATAATGGACAGATATATGATGGCTTAGTGTAACGCGGCAAGATAAGGAGATGGGGTATTGGGGGATAGATGGCTGAACACAGGAACGGAGAGGTTGATGACGATAAAAAACAAGAGCGATAGAGTCTGAAGGTGATGACAACTGACAGAAAACGAGGCTACACTTACCTTAGACCATGGTATGAGAATGGTATTAATCTGGTAGAGAAGAGAGCCAGATTAGTGGTTGGGGATGGTCATCTCCTGGAAGGATGACCCTGCTTGGCGTTTTCTTGGAAGAAGGAATCCGGGCGAGCCAGATGTCCTGCGGGGAGATAACAGAGGTCCAGCCGTCCACCCGAAGGCTCCTCGTCTGAAACCAAAGGCTGCATTTAGCATTTCTAACTACGGTCAGTCTAACCCAAGATTCGTGAAATGCCATAGCGAGTATGAAGAAGAGGGAAAATATTTGGGAAGGCGAATGGAGAGGGCCAAGGCTCATTTCACTGTGGACATAGTCGCGCGGACAACCAAAGCCATCAATGCAAGTGGAAAACCCACTCTGTCCAGTCGTGTGGGGACCGCAGTGGAAAAACTGACAACAATGTTGAGGAATAGAAGGTAATTAGTATGGGGGCATGGTATACACTTTCTTTTCATTTATAGTGTAAGGATTGGGGGATTATGAGAGTTGCAAAAAGTGAGTAACAAAGTTATAGGTAACTAATAAAAGTTTAGTTTATAATCATTATTTTACATTTGAATATAAGTAAAAAAACGAATAGAAAAGTAAAAACAAAGCGAAATTGACCAAAAAATTAGGGGGAAGACTGCAGATGTTGACTGCACGAGTACAACAAACGCGTAGGGAAACCAGCCATCTTGTCAAAACAAAGTTGGAAATAGACAGATTCAAGCCGCGGTCATTAAGAACCAATTACAAAAACACGTAGGAATATCTGTGAAGGTAATCAATTGTTACTCGCCTAGAACCTTGAAAAAAGGTTACGGAAGAGAAAAAGAATCGAAACATAAATATTGGGAATATCAAGAAAAGCATAGCAATCGATTATAAAACCAATAAAAAAGAAGAGCATAGAAAACGAGAACCACTAGTTCATGACAAAAATATACTCCATAGGACCGCATGCAAGAGAGTCATTGCGCCTCCTTCCGGACCGGCAGTCCAATATGTCAGTAAGATATCAGAGGAGAAGGGCCACACGCACGTCGCCCCAACCGAGCCACCTCGGTGATAGAACACGACAAAAACGGACCCCCACTTTTTATATGTTATATAACGAGCACGCGCTGAAACAAGAAGAGACGAATT
>NW_020871438.1:537866-545366 GCF_003789085.1 Penaeus vannamei | reverse complement strand
GATGAACAGAGTGTATTCTGAGGTTGATGAACAGAGTGCATTCTGTGGTAGATGAACAGAGTGTATTCTGAGGTTGATGAACAGAGTGCATTCTGAGGTAGATGAACAGAGTGCATTCTGAGAGAACAGAGTGTATTCTGAGGTGATGAACAGAGTGCATTCTGAGGTAGACAGAGTGCATTCTGATGATGTATTCTGAGGTAGATGAACAGAGTGCATTCTGTGGTAGATGAACAGAGTGTATTCTGAGGTAGATGAACAGAGTGCATTCTGCATTCTGTGGTAGATGAACAGAGTGTATTCTGAGGTTGATGAACAGAGTGCATTCTGTGGTAGATGAACAGAGAGTGTATTTTGTATGTAGGTGAACAGAGTACATTCTGTGGTAGATGAACAGAGCGCATTCTGAGGTAGATGAACAGAGTGCATTCTCTGGTAGATGAACAGAGAATGTATATTGTAGGTAGATGAACAGAGCGCATTCTGTGGTAGATGAACAGAGCGCATTCTGAGGTAGATGAACAGAGTGCATTCTCTGGTAGATGAACAGAGTGTATTCTGTGGTAGATGAACAGAGTGTATTCTGCTATTCTGAGGTAGATGAACAGAGAGTGTACTTCAGAGTGCATTCTGTGGTAGATGAACAGAGAGTGTATTCTGTGGTAGATGAATAGAGTGTATTCTGAGGTAGATGAACAGAGTGTCTTCTGTAGGTAGATGAACAAATGAAAAGTGTATTCTGTAAGTGGCATCATTATATTCCAGCTTGGAATTGAATTACTATGGTAATGTCAATTAGGGTGATAATGACTATAATGCTATTGCCAAAAGTAATGATCCCGACAACATTAATCTTGTTGATAATGATGAAGATTAAAGATAATTGATGGTGACGATTCCTAGTAATAAGGGTAATTATGATGATGATGATAATGATAATAAAGAAAATGATAACGAAATGACCGCGATGTGATGATGATGATGATAATGGTGACGAAGATAATGCGTGATGAAGACAGCAGTGGTGGTGATGATAATGATAGTGATAATGGTAATGAAGATGATGTTGATGATTCTGCTACTAGTACTACTGATGATGATGATGATTATTATAATAGCAACAATGATAATAATGATAACAATAATAAAGACTATAATGATGATAATAACAGTGATGATGATAATAATAATAATGATAACAATGATAATGACTATAATAATGATAATGATAATAATAATAATAATTACTATGATTACTACTACTACTTCTACTACTCTATCAATAGTAGTAATAGTAATAATAATGATAGCATAATGATACTAATAGTAGTAGTAATTATCATTATCATTATTGTTGTTATTACTATTACTACGCCCACTATTATTATCATTATCCTCATTGTCATTATCTTATTATCAACCATTATTAGTATAATTATTTTCATTATTGTTATTATTATCATCATAATTACTATTATTATTATCATCATCATTATTACTATTATTATTATCATCAGTATCAACAATTTTATTACTGCTTTCAATATCTGTGATAATAATGATGATAGCAATGATAAGCTATCAGTAATAGTAATAATAATGATAAAAGTTGCCGTGGCAGCAGTGACATGCATGAATGAGATCCTCTGAAATATTAACGTTGGCTCTATAGTCACTGTTGCCTGGACTGGTAATACTACTATCATAAAGATTGGAATTGATGGCTTAATGAGATAATGGACGTCGTTATTGGTAATGGCTCTTGTTAGCGCTGCCTCAGTTGTTGTCAGTATTATTGGCACTAGTAGCAACAGCAGCATGACATTGTGTTTAAAGCTATTGCTTCTTAATCGATAATAGCAGTTCTTGTTCCGTTCCTCCTGCGGAATGTGCCTGGCCGGAGCCTCGTCGTCGTTGGCCCTTCGCGCCGCCCGACACGACAGCCTCGGGGCCTCCGCCTGGAGTCGGCCTCGGCCCCTTCGTCGTCCTTGTCTCCTAGGACTGGCCCTCAAGGTAGAGGCTCCTCCGCGGCTAATTAAGGGTCACAATATCCTTCCGGCCAGTGGCGGTCTCGCCCTAAAGTGGCTCTATGGGCTTCTTGGTCGCCCTGTGGCCTCCGTGATGGATTGGTCGGTGGCTTGGCGGTCTGCCAGTGTAGCTTCCTGTATATAGGTCAAAACTTCATTAAGCATGTGGCAAGCGCTTTGTTCTTTGGACTTCCATGACTTCAATAGTTCTATTTTTTTCTCCAAATTGCCTATTCTTTGCATTCTCCCTTTCCTTCCTTTCCCTTCGTTTTATGCTTACTAAGCTTAATAAACTGAACAAAAAGATGTGACATGACGAAACCCAGCTTATATACACATCAATTCCAAGCATCCGAGTGGCTTCTTGAGACAAGGTAAAGACATAAGCCATAGCAAAGGCATTTGATAATAATAGCGGCATAAAGAATGCTGATGATAGATAAGTTAAGAACACTATAATGATAATCAAAGAGGCCATTAAAGCGCGCATTTGAATTCAACGATGATTTCTTCTTCTGTTTCTACCATGTTCACTGAGTTTATGTTCCTGAAGCTGCTCGCGCCTCATCTCACCGTGAACACGTTTATTCCTCATTATTACACCATGATGAGTAAAACATAATCCTATGAAACTGCATTGCCTGAAATCGTCCTCTGGGATCCCATTATTTTGTTATCATTTTCTTTGCCCATTATCAGTAACATATTTTCAAAGTGTTCCGTGGATGAGCACTGTTCCAAAAACACAAACGTCACAGGTCTTGTCGACGGTGTAACAATTTTTTCGGTCTCCCTGTCCGCATCACGCCGACCCTCGCTGTCCCGCTCTCGGAGGACCTCTCTCTCTCTCTCTCTCTCTCTCTCTCTCTCTCTCTCTCTCTCTCTCTCTCTCTCTCTCTCTCTCTCTCTCTCTCTCTCTCTCTCTCTCTCTCCCCCCCCCCGTCTGGGCTCGCGCGCGTCTCCCAGTCAGCAGTTCCAGCGCCACCCCCGCGTCCCCGACACTTCACGCGATCTTCCTGTTATTCGGCCCCCTTGATCCGCCTCCTCCAAAATCAGACTTCCTCCCTCCCTCTCCCTCCTCCTCCTCCCCCATTTATCCCGGCCTCTCAATTCTCCCTGATTTTCCGCCCCCCCCCTCCTCCTCCTCCTCCCCTGCCTCCGTGCCTTCGCCGCGGGAGGTCACGTGACAGGGCAGCCGACGGTGTGCCGGAGACGGGGCTGTGTTTGATGCCGCTCTATAGGAAGGCCCCGCGAGTCGTAAAGCCCGGCGCCGCGGGAGAAAGTAGATATCAAGGCTCCTCATAAAAGAATAATGCAAGTATTTGTCATCGAGCGCCCTCCACGAGCACATTTTAACCTTCCGCTCCAACGGGCAGCCTGAATGACGCATGACCCTGTCCGGGCGCCCCTCGAGGACGACCCTGTCCGGGCGCCCCTCGAGGACGACCCTGTCCGGGCGCCCCTCGAGGACGACCCTGTCCCCTCGAGGACGCCCCGGGCGCCCCTCGAGGACGACCCTGTCCGGGCGCCCCTCGAGGACGACCCTGTCCGGGCGCCCCTCGAGGACGACCATGTCCGGGCGCCCCTCGAGGACGACCCTTCCGGGCGCCCTCGAGGACGACCCTCTCCGGGTCGAGGACGACCGAGCACCTCGAGGACGACCCGAGGCACTGGTCTGCTGCCTCGGGGCCGGAGAAGCTGTGGGAGGAGGCTGTCAGGCACTGCGGTTCTTCCTACGGTGATGCTCGTAGATTCTGTTGTCACTGTGATCACCATTCTGATAACTGTTATCATTATGATAATTGTTACGATTATTATATTAATTGTTATTATGATTATTATTATTATATTATTGTTATTATGATATAATTAGGAATTATTATGATTATTATAGGAATGTATGATTAGGAATTTATTGATTATTATAGGAATTGTTATTTATGATTATTATAGGAAATTGTTATTATGATTATTTATAGGAAATTATTATTAATGATTATTATAGGAATTGTTATTATGATTATATAGATTATTATGATTATATATTATTATTATTATTTATTGTATGATTATTAGGAATATGATTATTGGAATTTGTATGATTATTATAGGAATTGTATTATTATTATTATGGAATTATTATTATATTATAGGAATTGTTATTATGATTATTATAGGAATTATTTGATTATTATAGGAATTATTATGATTATTATAGGAATTGTATTATGATTATTATAGGAATTATATGAATTATTATAATTGTATTATGATATTATTATTAATTGTTATTATGATTATTAGAATTATTATGATTATATAGGAATTGTTAGTATGATTATATTTATAGGATTGTTATTATGATTATTATAGGAATTGTTATTATGATTATTATAGGAATTGTTATTGATTATTATAAATTGTTATTATGATTATTATAGGAATTGTTTATGATTATTATAGATTGTTATTATGATTATATAGGGAATTGTTATGATTATTATAGGAATTTTATGATTATTATAGGAATTATATGATTATTAGGAATTGTATTATGATTATTATAGGAATTGTTATATGATTATTATAGGAATGTTATTATGATTATTATAGGAAATTATTAATTATTATGATTTTATTATAGGAATTGTTATTTATGATTATTATAGGAATGTTATTATGATTTTTTATAGGGAAATTATGATTATTATAGGAATTGTTGTAATGATTATTTTAGGAATTGTTATTATGATTATATTATAGGAATTGTTAATGATTATTATTAGGAATTGTTTATTAATGATTTATATAGGAATATTATATTATTATAGGAATTATTAGGATATTATTTAGGAATTGTTTTATGATTATTTAGGAATTTATTATGATTATTATAGGAAAATTGTTATTATATTATGATATTATAGGAATTGTTATTATGATTATTAGAAATTGTTATTATTGATTATTATTAGAAATTATTATGATTATTATTAGGAATTGTGAATATTATATAGGAAGTGTTTTATGATTTATATAGGAAGTTTGATATTATAGAATTTTATTATTAGGGAATTGTTATTATGATATATAGTATAGAATATTATGATATTATTTTAAGAATTTTATTATTGGATTATTTATAGAATTATTATGTTATTATGTTATTATGATTTTATAGGAATTATTATGATTTATTATAGGAATTGTTATTATTGATATATTATAGGAATTGTTTTTATGAATTTGTTATAGGGAAATTATATGATTATCTATAGGTAATTTTTGTAGATATTATTATAAGAAGTTATGTATTGAGTATTAAGGAATTATTGTTATTGGATTATTATAGATTATTATGATACTTATAGGAAATTATTATGATTATTATAGGAAATTTGTTATTATGATTTATTTATAGGGAATTGTGTATTATGGATTTATGTATTAGCGGAATTGTAATTATTGATTATTTAGGATTGTATTATGATATTTATAGGAAAATTGTTATTATGATTATGTATAAGGAATTATTATATTATATATAGATATTGTTAGTTATGGATTTATTATAGGAATTGTATTATGATTATTAATAGGAATTGTGTATTTAACATCATTAAAATGAATAGGGCTTATTAATTTCATTCACGAGGCCCGAACCACTTATCTTTTACTATCATTAATTATCATTGTGATATTATTATGACAACAAAAATTGATAAGGATGATAATGATGGTAACAATAATATCATCATCATTTGTTTTGCTTTATCATATTTATAATCAATTATTATCATCATTCTTGTGTCTACGTGTGATTTTGGACAACATGAAAGTAAGAGAATGACACAATGACGTACACACACATATATACCTTTTGCTGATTGATGATTCTTACTATTTTTATCATTTATTATTATTATTTTATTATTATTAATTATTAATTATTATTATTATTATTATACTACTTTTACTTTACTACTATGTCATTATCATTTTGATTATTATTAACTAGTAACTACTACTATTTCATTATAAATAAGGACAATAATCATAATAATTAAATTATCATTACTTTTATTATTATCATCACAAATTATTATCGTTATCATTATCATCACCATTATTACTATAATGATGTTCTCAAAAATCATTATTATCATAATCTTTATCATATTTATTGTTATTATTATTATTATTATCATTATCATTATTATTATTATTATTATTATCATATTATCGTTAATATTCCCATTACTATTATTATTTCTAATTTTTGCTATTCTTATTATCGTCATTATCATTATTATTGTTACTATTACTCCAATCATTATTATTTTTATCATTATTATCAACATTATTAACATTTCTATCTTTACTTTTATCACTATCATTGCTATCATCATCACTATCATTATCATGATTATCCAGGATGCTTGGAAATATATGACCAGTTTTATTGGAAATAATTACAAAAGATCTTTCTTAACCCAACTTAACCCCATTAAACCGTTTGCCATTGAATCATTGATTTTTGTTATGGAATCATTGGTGAATAATTTGGGAATCATGGAGGTAACCAATTACTTGTGAGGGAGTTGATTTAAGTGGATTTTTTTAGGGAAATATTTTTGCCTTGGAGGAATAAACTCTCTGAGTGCTTCTAGTTATCATCATCATCATCATGATTATTGTTGTTATTATTATCATTATTCTTATTATCATTATTGTTTTCATGGTTGTTTTTATTATTATTAATCATCATCATCATCATCATCATCATTATTATCATCATTATTATTATTATCATATCATTATCATCATCATCATCATCATCATCATTCAATCATCATCATTATCATTAATTTTCATTTATTATTATTATTATTATTATTATTATTATTATTTTCAGCATTATCATTATTGATATGATCATTATAACTACCTATTTTTATTATAGTTATTCATTTTAATTATTAAGTAACATATCCTTTTTACTATTTTCCTTGTTATTATCATTTTTATCAGTATCATTATTGTTATTCCTATTATTATTATTATTATTATTATTATTATTACTATTGTACCATATTATCAGTATGATCCATCCTATTCTTGTTATCATCATTACTATTATCATTATCATTAATCATCAGTTTTCTCTTATCACTGATAATAATGCTGGTGATAATAAACAACAAGGGATTGAAATAATTCTAAAAATGATTATTATTGAAATGATAATAACGATGATATCGATAAAATAGTAATATAAATAATAATGATAATAATGGTATATGAATAATGATAATAATGATCATTAATGCTGTTGATAATGATAGTAATAATGATAATAACAATAGCAATTATCATCAGTATTTTCATTTTTGTTATTACAATTGTCATTATTATTACTTTTATCATTATTATCCATATTACCATCGTTATCATCATTATTATTGTGATTATT
>NW_020871438.1:522866-530366 GCF_003789085.1 Penaeus vannamei | reverse complement strand
TGTGAAACCGTGAGTCGAGGACCCTGTTCGCCATTACTATATAATCTATTCCAGGGTAGAAATATTTCTGTTTGTTCGGAAAGTTCCAGAAATTACACCAAAGAATATAAAGATTCAGTCAAAGATTTAAAGGATGGAACGTATAAAAGGATATAAAACATTCTGTACAACATCCACCTTTTGGACGACTTAAGTCCCCTTCCGGCTCTCCACGATGAAAAGAACGGAAAGAGATCTGCAAAAGGAAGAAGGGCCAGCGATTCTTATCTGCGTCCGCCGGAAAGCAGGACGCCCCTAGCGAAGGGGGGGGGGCTCTGGGGCAGGGGAGGGGGAATGGGGCGAAGGAAAGGGAACACCATGGAGCTTTCGTCGATGGAGTCGAGGCTCATGACGGTGACGTGGAGAGACGGTGGTGGGCTCGTTGCCGCCTTCGGGGAGCCATCTTGTCGTAGTCCGCGGGTTGTCGGGCATGATGTCCTTGAACTCCAGCGGGCTGTCGTGCACGCTGCCCTCGCACGCGCTGCAAAAGGGACGCGGGGTTAGCGCTGGACGCCAGTGAGGAGGCGGAGACACCGGGGACCTTCAGCCTCCGAAGGGACCTGCGGGACCTGCTCGGCCTTCCCCGGCGTCGGAGGGAGGGAAGCCGCAGGGGACTCAGCCCCGGCGGTCGGCTGGAAGGCTGCGGGTAAAATCGGATTATGGTTTCTGCAGTTTTTTAATTTTCACGAAAGTGGACCAATTTTTGTAGAAAAGCCTATAGGCGCGAAATAAAATAAAAACCTAAAATCATAAGATATGTATATTCACACACACACACAATATACATATGTACATCTATATATATATATATATATATATATATATATATATATATATATTATATATATATATATACATATAGTATATATATATATTATATTATAGTATATATAAATATATAATATATAGCAGTATAGTATATATATAAGTATAGTGTTTTCCAATATCCCTTGTTCACCAAAAGTCCTCCTGGCCATCAGCAAGAGCGTCCCCGCCAGCGCCACGCCATGACCCCCCCCCCCCCCCTAAGCGGCCTGCGGCGGCGCCTGAGCCACCTGCCGCCCCGAGCACCCAGCGCCTCCGCCGGCACCTGCCACTCCGAGGGCCCTTCCGGCGCGAGGGGCATTACCATCGCCAGACGTCGTCTCCCGCTCGCCTTAGCCTGATGGTGACAGAGTGGGACAAATTGTATTACAGTCTGCATTATGTATGAGTATGGAAATGGCCCACTTTCCACCCCTGACTGGAAAATATATTGCCATTTGTGTTCCGGGCCGCGCCTCCGGGGCGTACGTCCGGGCGTACGTCCTCTGTGGTCGTACCTCCGGGGTCGTACGGTCCGGGGTTCGTACCTCCGGGTCGTACTCCGGGTCGCACCTCCGGGTCGTACCTCGCGGGTCGTACCTCGGTGCCTCCGGGACCTCCGGGCCGCGCCTGCTCTGGCCTCCGGCGAAGGAGTCGGCGGGGCGAAGGCGGCTGCGAGGCGCGAATCGCCGCCGCCTTGCGAGCGAGGAGTCGCTTCGCCGCGAACGGAGAGGAACGCACGCGCGCGCGGTCAGAAGCAGTGTTGATTAGTAGCACGTACACAAAGGCACACACACACATATATAATATATATATATATATTATATATATATATATATATATATATTATATATATACACACACACACACACACACACACACACACACATATATATAATATATATATATATATATATATATATATATATATATATAATATATATATATATATATATATATACATATTATAATTCATATATATATATATATATATATATATATATATATATATATATATATATATATATATATATATATATATATATATATATACATAATATATATATATATATATATATATATATATATATATATATATATATTATATATATTATATATATATATATATATATATATATATATATATATATATATATATATATATATATATATATATATATATATATATATATATATATATATATATATATATATATATATATATATATATATATATATATATATATGTATGTGTGTGTGTGTGTGTGTGTGTGTGTAATATATCTACCAATCTACACCATGTCCATAATTGATGATTGAAACAGCGGTGCCAGGAAATTCTTGATGTCATAACTGTTTATGTAATGCAGCTTTTAAGTAAGTCCCTAGAGCCGTGTCGCCGAGGCCGCGCTGGGTCATTTTCCCGAGACCTTTCACACTCCTCACCTTTAATGGGCCTTGTTTACATGACGTTTGCTGTAGGGCGGGGGGGGAGGTCGCGGCCCCTGAGAAAGCACTCGGGGGTGAGTGTGAAGTTACCTTTGTTTCTGGCAGGTTTTGACAAGGGGTCGAGGCTCTTAAGTGTGTTTCGATTTCGGGTCCCACGGGAAGGTGACGATTGTTCGATCTCTTCAACAACATAGCCTTACCCCCCTATCGGGCTCTCGCGGCTTCCTCCCACTGAAACCACTCTCGACTCGAGACTACAAGTACAATTATTCCCACGTTGTAAACCGTAGAAGGGTTTTTAAAGCAGAACATTGCTAAATGAACACCTTATAACTCTTGCAGTATGTGGACCATCTTAGACTGAATTTATATCCTTATTGATTGACTAACTAAGTGATATGTCACCAAGACTGCGTAGAAGGTAACAGACGTGTGATGGAACTCTTCAGGCGAGCTGCCAGGGAACGAGGACAGGTGATTAGGGTTTGAAGAAATGAAAGAAGAATTATTATAATGAGGCTCGGGGTCACCGATACCTGAGGGGTGAATTTTTCTCGCGGTGGCAAAACTTCTTGTTGATGTGATGATGATGAGAATATTAACCAAAGAAATAATGATAATAACAAGGATAATAACGACCATTATCATAATGATGATGATGATGATGATTTTCCTTTATTATTATTTCCATTGTGTTGTTGCCTTGGTTCTTGATAATTTTTGTTGCTTTTGCCTTCACCATTCTCAATATATTGATCAGTATTGCCATCAACGTTTGGTTTTTATCCTAATAAATACAGTTGCAAATATGATCGATATTAGTATTGTTATCATCATTATTGCTCATTATTATCATCACTATCTATAGTATTATTATTATTATCATCATTATTATTAGTGGTAGTAGTAGTAGTATTGATTATCATCAATAACATTATTATCATTATTACCATTAATGGTATGATATTAATAGTAATGATAATAATCAATATTCTTATTAGTATTATCATTACTAGTGTTATAATCATTATCATTCTTTGTCATTATTATTATTATTTATTATTATTATTATTATTATTATTATTATCATTATTATTATTATTATTATCATTATTATTATTATTATTATTATTATCATTGTTATTATTAATACTTTTGTTATCCTTACCATTTTTAATACTATTATTATCATTATCATTATCATCATTATCGCAATTATCATTATTGCCTTATCATATCATTATATTTATTATTATAATTATCACTGTTAATATTACTATTAGTACTATCACTAATTTATTAATATCATTGCTGTTATCATTGTTATTATCGTTCTTATTATTTTCATTACTATCATTCTTGTTATTATTCTTATTATTACCATTAGAATGATGAAAAAAGTGATAATAACCATAATGATAATAATAATAATTCTTATTATCATCATTATCATTATTGTTATCATTGTTTTATCATTACTTTTATTACTATCATCATTATTATCATTATCAATCATGTTATCATTATCATTATTATCATTGTTGTTATCATCATCGTTATTATCATTATTGTTATTATTATTATTATTATTGTTATTATTATCATTAATTCATTAAATTTTATTATAGTTGTCATTATCATTATCGTTATTATTGTTATCATTATCATTGTCATTATTATTTTTATAGATATAATGAAAATCGTTATTATCCTTATCTTTATCATGATATTACCATCATTATTACTTGTGTTGAAATTTCTTACATTATCATAATTATTTTTTATCTTATAACAATAATATTAGTGATGATAATGACAACAAAGTTGATAATGATGATGATGATGAGGATGATTATGGTTTGATGTTATTATTATCATTATTATTGTTAATTATTATTAATTATTATCATCATTATTGTTATTATCATTATTATTCATCATCAATTTTCATCATAAATAATATTGTCCTTAATATTATTGTTATTATTATGATTATCATTGTTAAAAATTATTATTGTTATTATTGTTTTTTCTATAATTTTCATCATAATAGCAATAAAAATAGTAATGATAATGGTAATTATGGTAATAGTAATGGTAATGATAATTGTTATCATTATCATTATCGTTATCGCTGGCATAAATAGAAGCACTCAGGGAACGCATACCTCAGCCAAGGCAAAAAGTTCACAGAAAAATATTCACACTTAAAGAATTACATTAAAACCAACTTCCTTTAGCAAAAAAAAAAAAAAAAAAAAAAAAAAAAAAAAAAAAAAAAAAAAAAATTTGTTCATAAGTTTTTGAGTTTTCTTGTGAACAAACGAACAAATACTCTCCGGATCGCTGCCAAAATTTGAATCGAATCTAATTTAGGCTAAGACACATCCGGGAAATATTTCAGAAAAGTCTCTTCATGACTTTTTGAGTTCTATTGCCAACCGACGAACAAAATATCAATTATCCAACGTGACCAAAAACACTGACAGAGGCAATAACATTTGATAATAATGATATCAATATTGATAATAATAACAAGAGTAATGACGAGGATAGTGATAATCATTATTATCATTTCAATTCTCGATAGTAATGTAATCAGCAGTTTCACTGATATCCTTATTATCATTATAACAATGATATCAATGGTATCAGTATAAACAGTGATATCAGTTAAAGCAGTGTTAGTGTAATTAACATTGTTATTACTATCATTTTTGTCCTGATTATTATAGTCTGTTATTTTCATTATTATTTTCATTACTGTTATCCTAATCATTATCACCAATACTGTTGATTATATTGTAATTGTTATTGATTACATTATCATGTTATTCTTGTTTATTGTTTTTTTTTACATTTTATTGTCATTACTGTTGCAACTATTCCTGCTACTGCTGATGCTACAACTCTACAACTACTACTTCTATTGCTAACTGCTAATTCGCTGCTGTCACCACTGGCATCATTCTGATTCACGACAAACGCTATGCTTTTTTTTTTTTTTTTTTTTTTTTTTTTTTTACTTTATTGGCGAAGGGTCCCCGGCGAGTCCCTCCTCCCTCTTCCTTCATCGCGAATGCAGCTCTAGAGTGAACTTCTAGAATCAAAAAGGGCATAAGAGCATGGAGAGACACGAGCAACTTAGAGGCCACGAGGAACGGGCTCGTGTCAAGAGAGCCCAAGAGAAATTTGAAATAAATATTCCGTGTCGTTGTGCTCTTGCGCGTCACTCGGGCTTCTCCAGCAATGTTCGGCGTCGCTGGACCGTAACGCGATTATCTTCCAAGTCGTTTCCAAAACGGCGCCTCCGGGTGACCTAGACAAGGATAAGAAACGTCTCTATTGCCCGTTGATGATATCACGGGCCTTGACTCAGCACGAGTCTTTGATTAAGAGTCCCCGGGAGCACCGTAAAGGAATCCATCTCTTTTCTCGACAAAGTGAAAACGGCAGTTTGTGAGGTCTTGTGGCGATCCAGCTGATCCAGATATCTGATTATACAATCAGGCGTTTGGCGTGACGAGCGAAACAGAGTGAAAGGCGCCCCCTTACGTATGCCACATTCCGCCATCCGTCTCTCGTCGCATCAAAATGCCTTCTCTCGGGCGCGCTTCACACGGCTGGTCACGTCGGGTCGGCACGTGACCGCCGCGTCGATCTGCCGCGAGCGAAAGGGCAGCCGCTGCGTCGAGTACTTGACGGCTTCATGCAACTTGGACGAAAGCTTCACTCTGGCCCCGCGATGCCTTATTCACCGGTACACAGGGAGACCAAATCGCGACGTTGCTCAAACAAAACGTAAACTAAACAGTAAACAACAAAACGTAAACCTAAACAACAAAACGTAAACCACAAACAAAACGTAAACCACAAACAAAAACGTAAACACAAACAAAACGTAAACCACAAACAAAACGTAAACCACAAACACAAACAAAACGTAAACCACAAACAAAACGTAAACACAACAAAACATAAACCACAAACAAAACGTAAACCACAAACAAAACGTTAAACCACAACAAAACGTAAACCACATAAACGTAAACCACTGTAAACCACAAACGTAAACACAAACAAAGTAAACCACAAACGTAAACCACAAACAAAACGTAAACCACAAAAAAACGTAAACCACAAACAAAACGTAAACCACAAACAAAACGTAAACCACAAACAAAACGTAAACCACAAACAAAACGTAAACCACAAACAAAACCCACAAACAAAACGTAAACCACAAACAAAACGTAAACCACAAACAAAACGTAAACCACAAACAAAACGTAAACCACAAACAAAACGTAAACCACAACATAAAAAAAACACAAACAAAACGCAAACCACAAACAAACGTTAAACACAAACAAAACGTAAACCACAAACAAAACGTAAACACAAACAAAACGTAAACACAAACAAACGTAAACCACAAACAAAACGTAAACCAAAACAAAACGTAACTAAACCACAAACAAAACGTATAAACACAAACAAAACGTAAACCACAACAAAACGTAACCACAACAAAACGTAAACCAAACAAAACGTAAACCCAAACGTAAACACACAAAAACGTAAAACCAAAACAAACGTAAACCACAAACAAAACGTAACCACAAACAAAACGTAAACCACAACAAAACGTAAACCACAAACAAACTAAACCACAACAAAACGTAAAACAAACAAAACGTAAACCACAAACAAAACGTAAACCACAAAAACAAAACAAACAAAACGTAAACCACAAACAAAGTAAACCACAACAAAACGTAAACCACAACAAAACGTAACCACAAAAAAAAACGTAAACCACAAACAAAACGTAAACCACAAACAAACGTAAACACAAAACAAACGTAAACCACAAACAAAACGTAAACCAAAACAAAACGTAAACCACAAACAAAACGTAAACCACAACAAAACGTAAACCACAAACAAACGTTAAACCACAAACAAAACGTAAACCACAAACAAAACGTAACCACAAACAAAACGTAAACCCACAAACGTAAACGTAAACCGTAAACCACAAAACAAAACATAAACACAAAAAAAACGTAAACCACAAACGTAAACCACAAACAAAAACGTAAACACAAACAAAACGTAAACCAAACAAAACGTAAACCACAAAACAAACCAAAACAAAACTAAAACCACAAACAAAACGTAAACCACAAACAAAAACGTATAAAC
>NW_020871438.1:497718-502718 GCF_003789085.1 Penaeus vannamei | reverse complement strand
GATAATGATAATGATAATTATAATAATGATTATTATGATAATATCATTATTAACAATGATATGATAAATAATAATGATGATGATGATATGATGATAATAATAATGAATAATGATAATTTTAACAATACTTATATAATGATAAATGAAAATGAAAATAATAATAATGATAATAATGATGATGATAATAATAATGATAATAATAATGATAAAAATAGTAATAATGATAATAATAACAATAATGATAATAGTGATAATAATGATAATAGTATTGATGATAGCAATAATGATAATGATAATGATAATAATATCGATAATTGATATAATGATAATTATAATGATAATGATAGTGATGATAATGATAATAATAATGACGATGAGTATAACAGCAACATCATCAACAACAACAATAATAATAAGATGATGAATAATGTAATAATAATGATAATAATAATAATAATAATAATAATATATAATAATAATATAATAATAATAATAATAATAATAATAATAATAATAATAATAATAATAATAATAATAGTAATAATGATAATAGTAATAATAATAATAATGATAATAATGATAATAATGATAATGATAATAACAATAATAATAATAATGATAATAACAATAATGATAATGATAATGATAAGAATGATTATAATAGTAATACATATAATAATAACAATAAGAACAACAACAACAATAATGATAATAACTATGATTAAGATGAATAAATGATATTAAGAATGATAAGAGCAACAACACTAATAAAATAATACTAATACTGATGATAACACTAGTACTAATTTTAGAAATAGTAATGCCTTATGACCCCACTAATAGGGAATGATAATGATGAATAATGAAAATGAAAATATTGATAACGATACATTAAAAGTTTATTTGGAAAACTTCCATTGCTCGAATCTTTTAGGACTTTCAGTAAGTCTGTTTGTCTCCCTTTTCCTCTCTTTCTTTTCTTTGTCTGGCAGTCTGTCTCACTGTCACTATTTCTGTCTTCCTCTCTGTTGTCTGTCTGTATCTCTCCTGTCCCTGTCTTGTCTGTCTGTCTGAATGTCTCTCTCTCTCTCTCTCTCTCTTCTCTCTCTCTCTCTCTCTCCTCCTCTCTCTCTTCTCTCTCTTCTCTCTCTCTCTCTCTCTCTCTCTCTCTCTCTCTCTCTCTCCCTTCCCAGCTTCCCTCTCTCTCTTTCCTCCCTCCACCTTCCCTTTCTCCCTCCCTTCCTTCCTCTCCCCCCCTCTCCCTTCCTCATTCATTCTGTCTCTCCCCCCATTCTCTCCTCCTCCCCCACCCCCTCATTCACCCACGCCATTGTCGCTACACCTTATACCTAGCGCCTTTTCGCTCTCCCAGCAGTGCAACACCGCTACCTTTCTAGCGCAGGAAAAACAACACGAAACCCTCATTTGCCGGTGTACCGAGCGAGAAACTGCTAATATCGGTGAGACTGTGGTAGCGATGTGAGACAGCTGGCTATCGAATAGAGGAGACAGAAGATTTTAAAGAATTTCTGTGGTTCTTGTATTTACTTTTGGGCGCTGTGTATAAATTTATGTGTTCGTTTTCTTTTCTTTCTTTTTTATGTATCTGCTTCCTACTTTTGTTTTTGCTTTTCCCTTTGCAAAATCACACGTATGTATAAATGTGTATACTCATATGTATATCTACATCTGTTCATCTATCTGTTTACATAACCATCTATCTATCTACAATTATGTATATACATTAACACATATACTTCTTTATCTATCTATCTATCTATCTGTTTATTTATCTCTCTATCTGCCCATGTATCTATACATAATGCAAGACTGTATGTTTGTATCTTTGTCTTATGCCTGAATATAAAAAAGACAAACATGTTTACAAAAATGAGCCTTTTCTTTATATCAAGCAGGTGTTTAATCCTCCATTCTTTTATCTCATCTACCCAAAAAACCCACGTCTCTTAAATAAAGTCAAAGGTCTTCGTTCAAAGAGCCGGCTTTTTTGTACTGCACTGATTCAGTTACCAGTGCTGTTTACGCCCTGAATTCAGAATGACACATGTGGCATACTTTTCCATTTGGCACTGGGGAACAAAATACGTTTTTTGCCAGTGCGTTCTCTGCGTACTTTCCTTCTACAGTAGTTGACAGAGTAGGAAGAGGGAAGGTAAGAGAGAAAGAGAGAGAGAGAGAGAGAGAGAGAGAGAGAGAGAGAGAGAGAGAGAGAGAAGAGAGAGAAGAGAGAGAGAGAGAGAGAGAGAAGAGAAAGAAAGGGAGAGAGAGAGAGAGAAAGAAAAGAGAGAGAGAACTAAGAACACATACGTGGCTATCGAAATCCTTTAACGAAAAGGGTATTCACATTCCTGATTCGTTAGTTATTTTCTACTCTCCCTCACACCACCTTTTCAACCAAATTTTCCCGTAATTCACATCATAAGTTCCTGCCCTTTCAATATGTTACACTCACTACATGTCACTCTAACAATCTAAACTATAATCTTCATCGTACATTGATTTAAAAAAAAAAAAAAAAAAAGCTGATGCGATAACTTGCCAGCAAAACTAAACTCAAGTCCCCAGATATAAGTCAATCATCAAAGCAAGCCTAAAGTACATTTAAAATCATCGTATCTTTGAATCGAGTGTTTAAAGCCTTCCATATCAAACAGAGGCTGGCACTAATGTCATCCAATTAACATCATCAAAAGGGTTAATCATATAGACATGGATATTGTAAAAGGACGATAAGCGAAGGAATGAAGGGAGACGAAATAAGAAGAGAGATAGATAGATGGATAGATAGATAGAGAGAGAGAGAGAGAGAGAGAGAGAGAGATAGAGACAGAGAGAGAGAGAGAGAGAGGATGAGAGAGAGAGAGTGAGAGAAAGAGAGAAAGAGAGAGAGAGAGAGAGAGAGAGAGAGAGAGAAGAGAAGAGAGAGAAGAGAAGAGAGAAGAGAGAGAGAGAGATGAAAATAATATAAATACATGTTCACTCATGTTAGTATGCGTATAAATATATATGCGCATGTGTACATGTACACTATAATATAAACTATCCACAAAAACTACACCTCTACCCCCCCCCCCCTTCCTTTAATCTGAACATCTTATACCACACAGTTATATCACCATCTCTATTCCTTCAGGCTTCCCATACCTTTCAGCGACTGAATGTTCCAAGTGTATCAACAACGAGAAATATTTAGCAGCGCAGCGCACCCCCCCACCTCCTCCCCCTCCTTACTTACCCCCTCACCCCCCACCCCCCACCTCCTCCCCACTCCCTACTTACCCCCCCCTCACCCCCCCCCTCCCCACGTCGAAAGGCATACAGATACACGTCCTTCATTTGCAAAACGAATTTGATTGCATTTCGTCGCAGCGTTTATCGGAGTGCGGCGCCAAATCGAGTTACTTGCGTCGAATCCCAGTGACTGCTGCAATATTCATTCTTCAGAGTGTGAATCCGCCTTTGATTCAAGTTGATCACGTTGCATGTTTGGTACCCCCCCCCCCGCCCCCGCCCTCCCTCTCCCTCGCCATTTTGCTGTTGGCCAATGATGAAATAGGTAAATGAATGAATAAAACAATTGTTGAATATTACAAGAGATTTTGCAATGGGAAATTTTGGAATTGGTTCAAAGTGAAGGAGGAAGTAGTGGTAACGAAGGCTGAATAAAAAGGGAAAGATAGAAAAAAGAAAGAGAAAGGAGACAAGAGATACGTATATATAAAGAGAGAAAATGAAGAACGAAAAGTAGAAATGAAAATAGGAATGAAAACCGAATAAACATGGAAAAAAGAGAGAAATACAGATAAAAAGAGAGAGAAAAAAAATGGTAAGGGAAACCGAAAAAAATAAAGAAAAAATAGAGAAAGCCATAAAGAAAAGAACAAAATAGATAAAGAAATGCAAATAAAAAAGGAAAAATAACGAAAGAAAATAGAAATGAAAATGAAAAGTGATGTGTTAGCGTTGTCAATTTGCCCCATTTGTTTACATAATTGAAATTACGTGGATAGAGAGCTGCGTGGATACAATCTGAAACTGCAAATAAAATTGTTTGTTCCTTTTAGATTGTTAGTAACAAAAATAGTACAGTAAGAAAGATTATGATAATAACGATGATGAAGCTAAATCTTTAATGAACTTTTCAATATTGAGTCAATCAAAACTGAAGCTTCTTCGATAGCGATTTAATACTGAAACGCTCATGAGATACACAACCACACACACACACACACACACACACACACACACAACACACACACACACACACACACACACACACACACACACACACACACACACACACACACACACACACACACACATTGTATTTTCCCCCAACGTTACTATACATTCTTTCATTTCTGATTTAAATCTTTTCGTCTGTTTTCTTCATGCATTTTTAAATTTCACTGTTATTGCCATTTCTGTACATTATTTTTATTTTTTATTTTTTTTTTTTTTTTTGAATAATTTCCTACATTTTTCGGCACTGTTTCGTTTTTCATTTATTTCAACATTTTTACTCATACCTCGAAATCCTTTTTCATATTCATGTAAAACTATATTTCGTCATATATGTATGTGTATATATATTTTTTACGTTAAAGTTTATTTTATTTTTTTCTCTTCTATCATGTAAAATTTACTTGCACTTTTTAAAGATTTATTTCATTTCTTTTCGTTTAATTTTCTCTTTTTACACGTGGCATTGTTTACATCATTACTGTTACTAATAACAAGTTTATCACTAATATTTCTACAACTTTTAATGCAATTATATCATGTGGTATAAAAAATTCATTCGTGTATTATATTTTAATTTCTTTATATCTCGTTTATGCTGTTTCATTCCACTAACTATTTCATTTGCTATGTTATTTATCTTCTTTTTTCATCTATGTTATTTATCTTTTTTTCATCTGACCTAGTTTACTTTTATTTTTTTTTTATTTTATCTATTTTCACTTGAATTTCTGTGT
>NW_020871438.1:469622-472122 GCF_003789085.1 Penaeus vannamei | reverse complement strand
TATTATTATTATTATTAATCATTATTAATATTATTAATATCATTAGCATCGATGTTGTTATTATTAGCATTACCATTATTATCATTACTGCTCCGATTATTATCATCTTTATCATTATCATTAATAGTCTGATCATTACCATTATCATTACCGTTACCATTACGATACCTATTGTTATTACTATTATAATTAATGCCATTATCATTATCATCATCATCGCCATCATAACATAATATAATTATTACTCTTCTTATCATTATGATTATTATCATCATTATACTATTATTCATTATTATTATCATTATTATTATCATTATTGTTTTTGTTGTAGTTGTTTTCATTACCATTGTCGTAATCAATATTATTATCGTTATTATCATTATCATCATAATAATTTTTATCATCACTTAAATTATTAACATTATTGTTATTATTATCATTATCATTATTATTGTAATTGTTGTTGTTGTTATTATCTTTATCATTATTATTATTATTATCATTATTATTATTATTATTATTATTATTATTATTATTATTATTATTATTATTATTATTATTATTATTATTATTATTATTATTATTATTATTATTATTATTATTATATATTATTATTATTATTATTATTATTATTATTATTATTATTATTATTATTATTATATATTATTATTAGTGTTGTTGTTGTTGTTATTATTATTATTATATTATTATTATTATTATTATCATTATTATTTATTATTATTATTATTATTATTATTATTATTATTATTATTTTTTTATCATTATTATTATTATATTATTATTATTATTATTATTATTATTATTATTATTATATTATTATTATTATTATTATTATTATTATTATTATTATTATATATATTATTATTATTATTATTATTACTGTTGTTGTGTTGTGTGCTGTTGTTGTTATCATTATTGTTATTATTATTATTATCATTATCATTTTATATTATTATTATTATTATTATTATTATTATTATTATTATTATTATATTATTATTATTATTATTATTATTATTATTATTATTATTATTTTATCATTATCATTATTTATTACTATTATTATTATTATTATTATTATTATTATTATTATCATTATCACTATCATCATCATCATCATCCTTATTATTATCATCATCATTATTATCATTATCATTATCATTATTATTATTATCATTATTATTATTATTACTATCCTATATCACTACTATCATTATCATTAGTATTATCATTGTCATTATTAGTATCATCATTATCATTCACATTATAATCAGTGTTATCAGTGTTATCATTGTTATTATTATCATCATTATTTTTTTTAAGATTATTTTAGTAGTAGTAGTATCATTTTTTATCATTATCATTGTTATCATCATCATTATCATTTTTTATCATAGGTCTTATCATTATCATTATTGTTATTATTATTATCATATTATTATCATTATTATCATTATTTATTATTATTATTATTATTATTATTATTATTATTATTATTATTATTATTATTATTGTTATCATTATATATATTATTATTATTATTATTATTATTATTATTATTATTATTATTATTATTATTATTATTATAATTATTATTATTTTTATTATTATTATTATCATTATTATTACTATTAATAATATTATCATTATCATCATTATCATTCTCATTATCATCATTATCATTATTATTGTTATTACCATTATCACCATTACTGTTACCATCATTGTTATTATTGTTATGATTATTATTATAATTATCGTTATCATTACCATTATCTTTATTAGCAGTACTGTCATTATTATTGTCATTACTATTATCATCTTTACTATCAGTATTACTATCATTATTATCATTGTTGTTGTTGGTGTTATCATTATCTTTATCGGTACTATTAGTGTCATCGCCATCATTACCATCATAATTTTGCTGTTCTTGTTGTTGTTGTTGTTATTATTATCATTATTATTGTTATTATTATTATCATCCTTATTATATTATTATCATTATTATCATTATTATTACCATCATTGTTATTATTATTATCATCATCATTATTATTATTATTATTATTATTATTATTATTATTATTATTATTATTATTATATTATTGTTGTTGTTATTATTATTATTATTATTATTATTATTATTATTATTATTATTATTATTATTATTATTATTATTATTATATTCATTATTATTATTATTATCATAATTATTGTTATTATATTATTAGTAGTAGTAGTAGTAGTATCATTACTTTTATTATTGTTATTGTTATAACCGTTGTCATTATGCTGTCATTATTGTTTTTGTTATCCTTATCATTGATATTGTTATTATTTTATTTTTTATCATTATCGTGATTCTTGTTATCAATATTATTGTTATCATTAATATCATTATCATTATTGTTATATTCATTGCCATCATTATTATCATGATTATAACTGTCATCATCATCACTACTACTAATGATAA
>NW_020871438.1:462122-464622 GCF_003789085.1 Penaeus vannamei | reverse complement strand
AAGAGAAAGGAAAGCGAATAGTAGAGTAGAATAGTGAGACGTAAAATGAGAAGGATAGGAGGGGAGGGGAGAAGGGGGGAGGAAAATGAATAAGAAAAAAAAATAACAAACTGAAAAAAAATGTAAGAAATCAATTCATCTGATAAAATTCTAAAATCTTTCTCAGCTGAATATATCACGAATTTAATTGAAAAGCAGAATTAAGTAAATATGAAAAATGAAATATGCAAATATAGAGATCATGCCAACATAAACTAAATTATCAAATGAATACACAATTATTTGATTATCATAATATAATCAAGCACGACATGAAAACGAACCAACATATAAAAAACACATAAAACACCCCAAACAAACAAACAAAACAAAAACAAAACACACGCCATTAACCCAAAACCCACAGTGAACAAACACAACTAAAAAAAACAAATAAGACACACACAAGAAACCCCCTAAAGACTAACAAAACACACAATAACCCCCCAAAAAACGTAAAACCCAAATATAAAATTCCAATTAACACAAATTAAAACACAATTAACAAAAAGCCAAAAATCAAACAAAACACACACAATAAAAAAAAACAACGTAAAACCCAAACCTAATCCCCCCCCTCTCTCTCTGTCTCTCCGCAGATCAAAATCTGGTTCCAGAACCGCCGAACCAAGTGGAAACGGAAGTACACCAACGACCTCGAACTGATGGCGCAGCAGTACTACTCCGCCTTGGGGATTCTCAGTCCTCGGCCCATGGTGGTTGGGGATAGACTATGGTAGGTTGTGGTGGGTTATGGTAGTTTTCGGTTGGTTGCAGTAGGTTGTGGTAGGTTATGGTTGGTTGTGGTAGGATATGGTAGGTTATAGTAGGTCATGGTAGGTTATGGGTAGGTTGTGGTAGGTTTTTAGGTTATAGTAGGTCATGGTAATCATGGTAGGTTATGGTAGGTTGTGGTAGGTTTTGGTAGGTTATAGTAGGTCATGGTAGGTTGTGGTAGGTTATGGTTGGTTGTGGTAGGATATGGTAGATTATAGTAGGTCATGGTAGGTTATGGTAGGTTGTGGTAGGTTTGGTAGGTTATAGTAGGTCATGGTAGGTTCATGGTAGGTTATGGTTTATGGTAGGTTGTGGTAGGTTGGTCATAGTAGGTCATGGTAGGTTGTGGTAGGTTATGGTTGGTTGTGGTAGGATATGGTAGATTATAGTAGGTCATGGTAGGTTATGGTAGGTTGTGGTAGGTTTTGGTAGGTTATAGTAGGTCATGGTAGGTCATGGTATGGTAGGTTTGGTAGGTATAGTAGGTCATGTAGGTTGTGGTAGGTTTGGTTGGTTGTGGTAGGATATGGTAGATTATAGTAGGTCATGGTAGGTTATGGTAGGTTGTGGTAGGTTTTTTGGTAGGTTATAGTAGGTCATGGTAGGTCAGGTTTTGGTAGGTTATTAGGTGGTAGGTTATGGTAGGTTATGGTTGGTTGTGGTAGGATATGGTAGATTATGGTTATGGTAGGTTGTGGTAGGTTTGGTAGTATAGTAGGTCATGGTAGGTCATGGTAGGTTATGGTAGGTTGTGGTAGTTTTGGTATGGTTATAGTAGGTCATGGTAGGTTGTGGTAGTTATGGTTAGGTTGTGGTAGGATATGGTAGATTATAGGTAGGTCATGGTAGTTATGGTAGGTTGTGGTAGGTTTTGGTAGGTTATAGTAGGTCATGGTAGGTTGTGGTAGGTTATGGTTGGTTGTGGTAGGATATGGTAGATTATAGTAGGTCATGGTAGGTTATGGTAGGTTGTGGTAGGTTTTAGTAGGTTATAGTAGGTCATGGTAGGTCATGGTAGGTTGTGGTATGGTAGGTTAGTAGGTCATGGTAGGTTGTGGTAGGTTATGGTTGGTTGTGGTAGGTATGGTAGTTATAGTAGGTCATGGTAGGTTATGGTAGGTTGTGGTAGGTTTTGGTAGGTTATAGTAGGTCATGGTAGGTCATGGTAGGTTATGGTAGGTTGTGGTAGGTTTTGGTAGGTTATAGTAGGTCATGGTAGGTTGTGGTAGGTTATGGTTGGTTGTGGTAGGATATGGTAGATTATAGTAGGTCATGGTAGGTTATGGTAGGTGTGTAGGTTTTGGTAGGTTATAGTAGGTCATGGTAGGTCATGGTAGGTTATGGTAGGTTGTGGTAGGTTTTGGTAGGTTATAGTAGGTTATGGTAGGTTGGGGTAGGTTATGGTTGGTTGTGGTAGGATATGGTAGATTATAGTAGGTTCATGGTAGGTTATGGTAGGTTGGTTAAGGTTTTTGGTAGGTTGTGGTAGGATATGGTAGTAGTAGTCATGGTAGGTTATGGTAGGTTGTGGTAGGTTATGGTGGTTGTGGTAGGATATGGTAGTATAGGGGTATGGGTAGGTTATGGTAGGTTGTGGTAGGTTTTGGTAGGTTATAGTAGGTCATGGTAGGTTGTGGTAGGTATGGTTGGTTGTGGTAGGTGGTAGGTTATAGTAGGTCATGGT
>NW_020871438.1:444622-454622 GCF_003789085.1 Penaeus vannamei | reverse complement strand
TCATGTTGACAAATGTATAAAGGTATGAATGAGAATGAATATCTTCACAATACATGAGATGTATTTGACCGGTTTCGAATATATCTTCGTCAGAAATACATACACATATTCGAAACCGGTCAAATACATCTTCGACGCAGTGGTTATCGTTTAATTGGACCAAAAATCGGCGTCGAGTCTCCATCGCTATACAATTCCTCGTGTATCTTCCAATAAGGACGGACTGCTTCTGTTATTCTATATGGTTCTGGGGAATCCTCCTGGAGTAGTTTATGGAATGTGATTCCTCTTGGTCTGCTCTCAGCAGGTGCTCTAATGCCAAATCTCTGTGTTCCCTGTCTGGCTTGTAATGTGACAGAAAGCAAAAGGTATCGATGCCGTTAGTTGTAGTCTCACCTTCTTGTGTTGAACGACCGATTGGGACAATGCACCTGGAATACGTATTCCCTTGCCATAGCGCCAAGTAATCGTGAAAATTGTATCGCGCGACATTCCTCAGTCGCCGGAGATGTGGATTTACTGGGTAAGAGGCGAGTGGTCCTAACTGAAGTGCTGAAATCCCAGTTAAGCATAATTTGCGCTTCATCGCCCAGACAACTGCCAACGGCTCTTATTCAGTGGTTGCAGAGCATTGCCTTACAATCTGGAAGCATCTGTCTGCAGATAGTGGGCGAGGCAGGGTTGAATGTAGTAAGCATTTTAGGACAAGATAAGCCATGCATTTCTTTTTTAAATGGCTGTTCGCAGTCAGTTGGCCAGACAAATTGCCTCTTGGGGCTCGTGAGGGGACGCAAAGCTGCTGCTGACGGTGTATGATAATACACAGAGAATAATGTAATGACTCCCCAATAGAAGAATTGATAACAATATGTGTACCTTTCAAAAGCGCGTTTTCCTCAATATATTTTCTTGTATACTTCGGAAATTGTTAAGGGTAAACTATGCTATAATCACGTACTCTCTATATAAATTCATTATCGCTATTAGACTCGTAGCAAATAGAGAAGATAACCTTATTGGCAATTGATACTGGATTTTTTTAATCTAATCTTTTTTTTTTTATCTTTGTCTATATATATTCGTCCATTTATCAATTCATATTTTATTATTAATATTACTGAGACTGAGAGGCCTCGAGTACATTGATAGTAATGAAAAATATTTTTGCTAGTATTGCTACCACTGATATCAATATTACTATAACGAGAACATTAAGGATATACTGTCACGGGTTAGAACAAATTGCTTTCCCCAAAGAGCAATAGGCGGTAAAATGTGATACTTGGCGATTAATTAAAGTTTCCAAGTGTCAAATTGTGCATTAGTAGAAATGTCGTATCTGAAAAAAATTCTGTGAAAAATGTAGGTTCAGATTATAAGCCTACTTATTTTCTGAAATGAAAAGTTCAAAATTGTTTGGTGCGCGAGTAACTGCTTTTCAATAAAACGACATCAAATGAATACCTTCTGTGACATGACATGACGCCACATTCATATACCCTAGCCTGCCTCGCTGAATGTCTCAACTACAGAGCGGGATTGGTATTAAAGTGACTCTCCGTGGATAAACATCGTCCCAGAAAAGACCATAGTGTCTGCAGCAAGGCTATCAATCCGGGGACCACAGGGTACTGGTTCTGGGGCGCCATGGAGCAATATGAAAATTATGACGTCGAATGAAACTCAAATTCATCTTACCTTCAGTACCTACATATAATCATCTTTCACATATCAATGAATTGAAAACTTTCCATAAAGTTTTCTTGCCATATAGCTACTGATTCCATTACACTATTCATAACTAGTAATGTATGAATCTGAAAAGATGAGTCACTGAACGAAGTCATGAAGATTATCATGTATTGGTCGGAGGAACAGCGTGAAAAAGTCTGGGAACCACTGGGCAGCAGTAACCTCCTGGATGAACTACGCGTCGAAGAGAGTCGTAAGTTTTATTAACGTTATCGCATATACTGTAGATTGGAAAAAAGAAGAAAGAACACTCTAAATTTGAATAATTATCGTAAAGTATGCAATCGTGCGAGCTACCCTGATACCCCATATTTCAACAGAAATAGAAAATCTGACAAAATTCTTTCCGACAGCATATGCCGCTATTTTGCACATTATCAGTAATGTGCAAAATACGAAATCATGGACTGATAAAAACTAAAGTTTGATGGAAGCAAATATTATAACTGAAACTGAATAAAATATTAGTAATTGGCGATCTTGACAAAACCTCTTTTGCATATCGGAGTGGGTGTGTTTCCATTCCTTGATCAAATGACCGTTTGTCTGGATAATCTTAAAAGTATTAGTGAGACCATTTTTATTTCTAATATAAATTTCTTATTTCTACACTACAACTGTACCTAACATGATGTAATAAGCACCGTTTAGACATCAAGTAAGAAGCTTCTTAGTAATTATACCAGTTTTTTTTCGAGATCATCTTTCCCCCTCTATCTGGGACGAAAGAGCGACACAGCGGTGCTCCCCAAGACACGGATTTTCATCTCGCTTCCCTTCACAGCTACGGAAGTATCCCGCTCTGTGAAAGGATCCCTGGGCGGAATAGACTAGTGTGACCACCCCTTAACCTAGCGCCATGTAGCTCCAGTTACTCCAAAAGTCAATCGATTACTGAAATTATTACTGATTTTTTTTCTTTTTAGCCCACAAAATATGCAACACTTCCTCTAGTTTGTAAATCAATAGCTTCATTTTTTAAAGTCATTTGCAAAAAAAAGTTTCGAGAAATGCAGTGTAAGTATTTAGTAACTTGTTTTAGATTTGCATGTGCCTTGCACCGCTTGTTTACTCTGATATTTGCCAATCATCTTATCCACCCAATTGCAAATGTCAATCAATTCCCCCGCGAACTAAAAAAAAAAAAAATAAAAAAAAAATTATATTTTGGGTGAAATGGGAGAGAACGTCCCCATTTTGAATTTGGTACTGATGGCTTCCTCTCACCCTAGTACACATATACGTAGCAATTATGCCGCGGACTCCCCCTACCCCCACCCCCAACCCCACACATTTGACCTCGATAGCAGGGAGGGGGGGGGGGTGGAACGTACTGTACCAAGGAAACTTTGGGGTAAAATATGGATGATATACACAGAAACAGTCATAGAATAAGAGAGGCAACAGAAATATTGAGAAGGGTCTTACTAATAGTACCATACATGCTATAATACTAATGAGACTGACTGACTGATGCTAGTTCTAATACTAATGATGATACGATCAGTGATAGTTATACTAACACTAATTGTAATACTAATATTGATAATAGTAATGACGATGATAACAATGATAGTGATGGTAGTGATAAATGTAATAATAGTAATGATGATAATGATAAATGTAATAATAGTAATGATGATAATGATAATTATTTATATGATAGTGATGACAATAATAGTTATTATTATAATAATAATAACAATAAGGACAATAATAATGGAAATGATAATGACGGTGATAATAATAATGATAGAAATGATAATATGATTTCTCATAATAATAATGATAATAACCATCATCATCATAATAATACTGATAACGATAATAAAAAATAATGATGATAATGATAACGGTAATAATAATAATAATAATAATAATAATAATAAAAACAATCATAAGGATGATAATAGTAACAACGATAATGATGATGATGATGATGATGATGATGATGATGATGATGATAATAATGATAATAATAATAATAATAGCAAGGACAATAAATGAAAGCAATAATGCTGACTGATAAAATAATATTAATGATATTGATAATGATAATGTGCGTGTAGGCGTGTATATGTGCGTGTGCTTGTGTGTGTGCGTGTGCTTGTGTGTGTGTGTGTGTGTGTGTGTGTGTGTGTGTGTGTGTGTGTGTGTGTGTGTGTGTGTGTGTGTGTGTGTGTGTGTGTGTGTGTGTGTGTGTGTGTGTGTGTGTGTGTGTGTGTGTGTGTGTGTGTGTGTGTGTGTGTGTGTGTGTTTCTATACGTGTCAGTAAATGTAAATTTATGCATACAAATAATTATTACATGGACAAATTCAGATTCAAACAAAATAATTGAAATACTTGAGTGTCCCCCTTCATAAATATGTCATTACCAAAGAAAACGTACTATCAGAAATAATCATGGAGATAACCAACATGTAACTTATACGCCTATTCTCTATTATCTTATCATCTATAAATTATTTATCATCATTATGAGGGCTACTCATTTTAATCGATAGATAATATGAACAAAATACAAAAATCAGAACTTGTTAAATACATGTCAGATATGAGTTTATCTACACACGCACTATAAAAAGAACAGAAGAAAAATATATCTAAATCAATTTCCTAGCTTATAAAGCGTATATATGAAGCACAGAATTGTATAATTGAATTAAGAAGTAGAGAGAGATGGAAAATGGCACCTTTACCTGCAATATATCCGAATCGCCTACCGAGATTGTGACATTTTCCCAGAAAATCCTTTAGATATCAAATAAGCCATGATAGAAGCCCTATAACATTAATTTTAAAATTAATTAACAATAAAAAAGGAAGAAATATAACTCATAGAATCAAGACTAAAATGAAATAAAAGAATATGTGTAAAAAGATAAAAAACAAATAGCTAACTGATTCGGACAGTTGTTGTGGTTCTGCAGACGACGCATCAGATCGAAGACCAATTTCTCAGATTCCATTTTTCTTTCACAAATTTCTATGTAAACAAGGAAGGTTAGTCTCTCTCTCTAACTTTGAGAGATAGTTATGATCATTTAACTTAATTGTGATGTATTTTTACTTGTTAATTTTAAGTGTCAAGTGCGTATAATGAGAGAACAGTGTGAATTTCAGGCAAATGTTTTGGTTTGATTGACATGTAAACAAAGGAAAGTGTTTTTACTGTATTTTTGGTAGGCATTGTTTCGAAATAGAGTGTTTGCGGGTGTGCTTTTGTTTATAGGTAAGACTCAATACAGAGGAAGTTGCAGTTATAGCTAAAATGTCCCCTCTTTATCACTGATGAAACTGGATCGGTCAGAGTCGCTAGTTTTATTCAGTATTAACCTTCATAGTTAGCAGGACAAGGTAATTGTGGTATAAAACGGGATATAAACAAAAAGAGCATTTTAGAAAAACAGTTATTAAGTATAACACCAAACATGCATGCAGTAGCAAAAGGGTATGTAAGGATGTTTACCCATAAACAGGTTTACAAACATCCCCTATGTTTTATTCTTTCTTGGCTACTCACTCATATATTAGTAGACAAAGTTGGAATTATCCTTTATATAATCATTCATGGGAGATATATCTAATGTCTGGATATAAATCTGCATTGTTTTTATGCAAGTGATTTGAAGGTGATTATACACTATAATAGGCCTGGGCTACAGGCAGGATTGGAGATATTTTAGTTTTTATAGTTTTTATTGGATTACATTGAGACACTTTTCCTGGTCATGTATACTATAGAGTAATGTTGATACTTGTAGTCAAGATCATGGAGATAAAATGAAATGTAAATTTAGATTAGGATTTTTCATTTAGAAATAACCTTTGGTATGCCAATATTTTCTCTAAGATAAAGAGACAAGCCTCTTTGTTATATGCCTACATTATACCTGTTATATAGTTGAAATACATAATTCAACTATATAACTAATTTATAAATTACATTTATATTTTACCCATTCCTACTGAGTTGTGCCCTGTCATGTCACTTTTTCACCAATGTCAGGTGATGTCTAATCACATAATGAGCCCGTTTCCTGGAGCTCTGGTGATACTTTACAAGCTTGGCCATGAGCTGGACAAAAGCACAGATGCAGAGCAACACTTGCTCATGCGTCATGGCATTGCCAAGATTTGTCCCAATTTTGACATGTGAATAAGTTGATATGCATGGTATAGTATAAAGGCCAAAATTGTTACTCTTATATGAAACAGCACAAAACAAAATAACAGAATAACTAACACAATTACTTGATTTTCAGAGATGGTGTCATTTGCCAAATACAGCTTGGTGCCCACAGAGGAACCGAAGGAAAATGTTGCCCCGCCTCCCCCACCCCAGAGCTCTGGGGCCTTCGACTACAACTCAGCGTTCAGTTACAAATCTGCATTTGACTACGGTAGCAAAACCACCAGTCAGTACCAGTCTGCATTCGACTATGGCTATGGTCAGAGGGGACATTCTGTTTCCCTCAGTCTGGGGGAAAAGGGTTTGTAGAGGCATTGATTCACCTTGAGTGTTCTTCTTATTGCATTTTTGAAACTTGCATCGCTAGACTTGGAGTTGGGCAGATAAAAGATAAAATTTTATAAAAGGACCAATGGGTAGCATATCGGTTGATTGCAATGGAGTAATGTCCGTAGTTTGTGTTCTGTGCCCTTTCACTGGTTGGATCTTTAGCCTCTTTTTTTATTTTCCCTTCCCTTTAGTGGTGAGACCTTTTCAGGGAATCACTCTTACCAGTTTTACAGGGTTGTCTATTGACATGCCACGCAGCACACTTTCAGTAAAAGTTTCCAGCAGCACCCTTAGTAGTTAGTCTGCCCAACGAGCAGTTTAGAATGTCAAAGTTTTAAGGATCTGGTACTTAGTCTCTGTGATAGCTTAACTCTTCCGTCAATATCTCCACTCTCTCTGGTAGGTCCCTAACCTACTTATCTCTTGCAGTTAGTGCTAATTTTTTATGAGTCATTTTCTCTTTTCTTTTAAGCATGGTATTGATATCAGAGTACCTTTAAAAGATGTATTTGAGGATGATATTGGTTCTCCATGCTGAGGTTTAGTTTCTTGCTTTAATGTGCAGCTGATCTCTTTGGTTTAGATCATTTGTATGGCTATCAATTAAACTGAGTTCTTCTGCTTTGGCTTCCTATGTTGCATTTTGTTGATTTAGGAAAAGAGAGAAAGAAAGAGAGAAAGAGAGAGAGAGAAAGTGCACAGAGTAGAAGGACACTATGAATGCAATAATTGAAGAATTGATATAAGGGATTGTGAAGAACATTGACAAAGAATAATAAAGATGTAATAAATCTTCAGTATGATTCTTTAAAAGATTTATATTGATGCATATAAACCCAAGTGTATGACAGCACAGATTTACTTCTGTCAATGCAAATAATATCTTCTCAGTTCTGTATTAAAATCAGGTTTTAAGGGGAATCACAGGTTGTCACTTTGTTGATGATTTAAGTGTTTGAAAAAAGGCAGCAAGATTTAGGGACTTGTGGTTTCTGTATAGAACTCTGCCTCTGCAAATCCAGAAATCCGAGACATAGTGGATGGCTTTTTGTCATTACTTTACTTCATTTTCTGTTTTACTAATTTGTTTATATAATTTTTAGTTATCTGAAGAGGATTCTTAATGAAGTTTAAGATTTAGACTTAAAAGTAGATTTAGGAAAAACTGTTTTCAATGATTTTGACTTGTAACTCTTCATATTGTCAGAAATAAGAAAGGTTTGCTTTATTTTCTAGTCATAAAGGTAGGAATGGTCTTACTAATGTTGATATTCATGATTTTTGTGTTGATAATGCTAGCACTGGAAATTATAGTAAAAGTAATGATAATTATACGGTTTCCTCATAAAGTAATCATTTTTAAATGGTGTTTTGTACATTGATAATATGATCTTAAACTTCAGTAACACATTAGATTTTCTCAAAATCAATTTATGTAACAACATATGTTTGTTTCTCTGTTAATCTTTTGGTAAGTTTGGAAATTAATGAACATTTTTATGCATATGTGTGTCTGTGTGTATGTGTATGTGTGTGTGTATGTGTATGTGTGTGTGTGTCTGTGTGTGTTTGTATGTGTGTGTGAGAGAGAGAGAGAGAGAGAAAATGAAAGAGAGGAAAGAGAAACAAACGGACACAGACAAGAGAGAGAGGGAGAGAGAGAGAGAGAATATTAATGGATGAGACAGAAAGTCATAGCCATAGCTTGTCTGCGCCCTAAAATCCAGCAGCCTATCTTCCCTATGGTTGCAGAGACAAGAGAGAGAGATAGGGAAAGAGAGCGAGATAGGGAGAGAGAGCAAGATAGAGAGAGAGAGAGAGAGTGAGCGAGAGAGGGTGTGAGAGAGCGAGCGAGAAGAGTCAGAGAGTGACTGAGGGAGGGAGAGCGAGATAGAGAGATAGGGAGAGAGAGCGAGAGAGAGAGAGAGAGAGAGGAGAGTGAGAGAGCAAGCGAAGAGAGAGAGAGAGAGAGAGAGCGAGTGAGAGAGCAAGCGAGAGAGCGATAGAGAGAGAGAGAGCGAGATAGGGAGAGAGAGCGAGATAGGGAGAGAGAGCGAGATAGAGAGAGAAAGCGAGATAGAGAGAGAAAGAGTGAGATAGAGAGATAGAGAGAGAGAGTGAGATAGAGAGAGATAGAGAGAGAGAGAGAGATGAGAGAGAGAGATAGAGAGAGAGAGAGATAGAGAGATAGAGAGAGAGAGAGTGAGATAGAGAGAGAGAGTGAGATAGAGAGATGAGAGAGAGAGAGAGAGAGATAGAGAGATAGAGAGAGAGAGGAGAGAGAGAGAGAGATAGAGAGATAGAGAGAGAGAGTGAGAGTGAGAGAGAGAGAGAGTGAGATAGAGAGAGAGAGAGAGTAGAGAGAGGAGAGAGAGAGAGAGAGAGAGAGAAGAGTGAGATAGAGAGAGAGAGGAGAGAGAGAGAGAGGAGAGAGAGAGATAGAGAGAGAGAGAGAGAGTGAGATAGAGAGAGAGAGAGAGAGAGAGAGAGAGAGAGAGAGAGAGAGAGAGAGAGAGAGTGAGATAGAGAGAGAGAGAGAGAGGAGAGAGAGAGAGAGTGAGATAGAGAGAGATAGAGAGAGAGAGAGAGAGAGAGAGAGAGAGAGTGAGATAGAGAGAGAGAGAGAGAGAGAGAGAGAGAGAGAGTGAGAGAGAGTAGAGAGAGAGAGAGATAGAGAGAGAGAGAGAGGAGATAGAGAGAGAGAGAGAGAGTGAGAGAGAGAGAGAGAGAGATAGAGAGAGATAGAGAGAGAGAGAGAGAGAGAGGAGATAGAGAGAGAGAGTGAGATTAGAGAGATAGAGAGAGAGAGTGAGAGATAGAGAGAATAGAGAGAGAGAGTGAGATAGAGAGATAGAGAGAGAGTGAGATAGAGAGATAGAGAGAGAGTGAGTGAGATAGAGAGAGATGGTGAGATAGAGAGAGGAGAGTGAGATAGAGAGAGAGGAGTGAAGATATAGAGAGGAGGAGGAGTTGAGATTAGGAGGAGAGAGAGTGAGATTAGTTAGAGGAGAGATTTTAGAGAGAGATAGAGGAGAGATAGAGAAAGATAGAGGAGAGGGACGAGAGAGAGAGGAGAGAGAGAGAGGAAAGGAGGAGATAGAGAAGAGGAAGAGAGAGGAGACGGAGAGAGAGAGAGGAGAGGAAGAGCATGAGAGAAGGAGAGAAGAATGAGTGAAAGAATGAAGAGGAGAATGAGAGTAGAGTGAGGATAAAGTATAGAGTAGAGAGAGTGAGATAGAGCGATCAATGAGGAGATTGAGGAGGAGAGAGGTCGAGAATAGAAGGAGGAGTTTAGAAGAGGAGGTGAGAATAAGGATGAGAGAGAGAGGTGAGATAGAGGGAAGCTAGAGAGAGGAGAGTGAGATTAGAGTGAGAGAGTAAGAGCGGGTAGGAGAGTTAGGAGATAGGAGAGAGAGAGGTAGAGAGAGTTGGGCAGATGATATAGAGAGTATAGGAGGGGAGAGAGGTGAGAGTGTTACTTAGGAAGAAGGAGAGTGAGAGATGAAGAAGGAGAATAAGAAGAGAGAGAGAATGGTGGATAGCTGATAAGAAGAGAGAGAGAAGAGAGGAGGGAGAGGTGAGAAAAATGTGATAGAAAAAAGGATAGAGCGAGAGGAGAGTAGAATGAGGAGGTGAGGGAAATTACAGGAGTAGAGGACGAATATAGATAGTACGTTATGATGAGATAAGAAAGAGAGGGAGAAGGAGTAGAGAGAGAGAAGATA
>NW_020871438.1:421980-434480 GCF_003789085.1 Penaeus vannamei | reverse complement strand
TTTATCGGACTTCGATCGTGTTTAGACTGGGATCGTCTTTTGTTTTTTTTTTGCATTTTAACTTTTCGTAAAATGTAGATGTTATTTCTCTGTGACTTCCGCTTCTCTTTTTTTAGATTTTATTTATTCATGCCATCGTTCATTGAATGATGTATAAGGAATTAAATAATTATTTTTAATTCGCATATGCATGTTTTGATGGATGAATGGATGGATATAGATATATAGATATACAGATATATAGATATACAGATAGATAGATAGATAGCCAGATAAAATAGGTAGATAGATAGATAGCCAGATAAAATAGATAGATAGATAGGCATACAGACATACAGGTCGATAGATAGATAGTTAGATAGACAGACAGACAGCGAATAAGAGAGATAGATAAATGGATAGACAACACACACAAAGAAGCCAGAAATACCAAGAACCAATCATCCTCCCCACCTTCCCCACCCCTCCCCCTCCCCCACCAGCCAACTAGAGAACCATCTCATTTGATAATCAAATAATGTGAAAGAGCTCTCCCCTCTTCTCGCCCTCTCTCTTATCCCTCCCCTCCCCACTTCCCTATCCCCCTATCCTCCCCTCCCTGCCCCCTTCCCTCCTCCTACCCCTCTCTCTCCCCCCCCTTCTCCTATCCCATCCCACATAACTCTCTCTCTCTCCTACCCCTCTCCTCCCCCTCCATTCTCCTATCCCATCCCACTTCCTCTCTCTCCTACCCTCTCCCTCTCCCCCCTTTCTCCTATCCCATCCCACTTCCCCCTCTCTCCTACCCCTCTCCCTCCCCCCCTTCTCTATCCCATCCCACTTCCCTCTCTCTCCACCCCTCTCCCTCTCCCCTCCTTCTGATATCCCCCCACTTTCCTCTCCTCTCCCCTCCCCTTCTCCTATCCCGTCCCACTCCCCTCTCTCCCTCCCTTCCCTTTCTCTCCTCCCCCCCCCCTTCGGCTCGTACCCCCCCCCCCCCCCTCCTGAAGGAACGACAGCCTCGCATTATGTCGTTAGAGTTACGATGTCAGGCAACAGCGACGTCAGAGATAGGCCTATGTTCTTTTTTGTGTATTTATCTATTTGTTTATCCTACTAATCAACTTTGTTTATCTTCTTTCTTTCTTTCTCTTATTTATTGGATAGTCGTGAATTAGGAACCTATCTTTAATATATTTTTTCTCATTTAATTATCTATAGGCCTTTTTTGTATTTTTGCATTTCTTTATTCGTTTATCTTTCTGCTGATTGTGTATTTTTCAAAATCGTTTTTTATGTACACTTAATCACTAATAAACCTCGTATTTTCGTTTCATTCCCTTGCTTATCTCTCTGCTTTCTCTTCTATTGTGAATTATCTTTTTAATCGTTTATATAACTATACTTAATTATCTATTTATCTACTATAGCTGTCGTAATCTTATTTATACTCTAAACATTTTTTTTGGCTTATGTTTCTTTCTTTAATACAATATCCTTTGCCTAACTAATATTTAGCCTCAATGCTAGGTTTCTTCGCTCTCGAAAAAAAAACTTTTATTGGGTGGAATTTCAAAACGTGTCAAAGAATCTAGGAATAGGCCTACACAAGGAGTAAATGTAGCTTCCGTGCCTTCTTCCCATTCATCGTTGCGTAACCGTCGGAGCAATTAGCATAATACTTCCAACTGATCCCTAATTATCTACTGTATTCCTTTTCTCCCTATTTACGTTATACGAACTTTGTGCTATTTACATTGTATTTAAGGTATTCAATCATGTCTACATACAACGTTCCTTATATTTTACTTTCATCATAAATAAGCAGCAATTTCCAAAATATAAATACTAAAATAAAATCTTCACATACATATGAATATATATTAAAAAAAAAAAAAAAAAAAAAAAAATATTATATATATATAATATATATATTATATATTATATATATAATATATATATATATATATTATATATATATATATAATATATATATATATATATATATATATAGAGTCTTCAGACAACATAAAATATATTTTTTTTAAAATCTGAATATAATTACAGAAAAAGTTTTCAAGTACCATAAAAAAAATTTTTTACAATGCAAACCACCCTCTTAATAAAATATTCCAGTCCTAATATCAAATCAATCGAAAATTCCACACCAAAAACACAAATAAATTCCCTTCTAAGACAGAAAGAGAGAGATAAAAAAACCATCCTTCAGACACGCCGCCGCCACGCCTCGAGGGGAGGGAAGCCCCTTGAAGACCTCCGCCGCCCGCGTCTTCACCCTGGGCGCCGTCTACGCCCATCCCCCGCCCTCTCCCACGCCCATCGGGGTACTCGGTTATGGCGTGTGGACGAGGCAGCCCGGACGTGGGCTTTCATCTCGTCGTTTGTCTTGGGCTTCTTCTGTCTGCGGATGGCTTGGCTTGGCTTGGTTTGGGCTTGGCTTGGCTTTGGCTTTGGCTCGGCTCGGCTCGGCTTGGCTCGGCTTGGCTTGGCTTGGCTTGGCTTGGCTTTTATATATATACATTTGGATTGTTGCATTTATTTTTATCTTTCCATCTCTCGTTTCTTGCACACAAGCATATACACACACACACGCACTCACATGCAGGCGTGAGGAGCTGTGTGTGTTAATTTGTGTTGGTGTGTGTAAGTGAGTGAAAGAGTGATTGAGTGAGCGAGCGAGTGTGTGCATATACATACATATATGCAATATATATATAAGTAACATATCACACACACACACACACACACACACACACACACACACACACACACACACACACACACAAAAATGAACACAGATGAAGCTAGAAAAAAACATATTGCACACCGTTATCAACATGGAAATCACATTATCTACTCAAGCTTACACAGGCCGTCTGACCCTTAAGCCTCTGCACTCTGACCTCTGCCCTATGACCTCGCACTCCAACTGACCTGACCTCCATGCCCATATATCTCACTCCTTAACAAACAGCTGGTAAGAATTGAGAAATAGAGAAATTAAAAAGAAAAAAATCGAGAGGATTTTGAAGTGTGTCTAGTGCAATGGATGGCTAAAGTATAGAGAAGGACACGAATAAAAAGATAATAAGAGCGAAAAGAGAAGAAGGCAAAGGGAGGAGAGAGTTGAAAAGAGAGAAAATAAGAAAGAGAGAGAGAGAAAAAAGAGAAGAGCTAGAGAAGAGAAGCGAAGAGAGAAAATGAAAGAGAGAGAGAGAAGACCGATAACAGAAGAATGGAAAAAAGAACGAGAGAAGAGAGATATGAACGAAAAGAGAAGAGAGATGGACGAGAGAAGAGAGAGAAAAACGATAACAGAAGAATGGAAAGAGAACGAGAGAAGAGAAATATGAATGAATGAGAAGAGAGAGTATGAACGACGAGAAAAGAGAGAGGTGAGATGACCTATGCTTTCCACCCACATGCAAGTGCAACACTGTATCTTAGCGTCCTTTGTTAACACACACACACACACACACACACACACACACACACACACACACACACACACACACACACACACACACACACACACACACACACACACGCAACACCCACACCCACTCCATACAACCTCCCTCTCCCCCCACACACACACGCACACACACGTGCACCCCTCCCACATACACACAACTACACAACCCCCCTCCCGTCCCCCCCCCACACACACACAATAAAGACAAACTTACACACGCGTACAAACCCACATACACGCATCAACACACACGCAAGAGTGAAAGATGCTTATGACCAATACAGGCTGGTCTCTCACCCCTCCTCCCTCCTCCCCTCCCCTCCCTCCCTCTCTCCTCCTCCCTCCCTCCCTCCCTCAACGCCCCCTGAAAAATCGTGAGTTTATGAGGCTGGGTTCTCGAAGTTCACGCCTCATTAGCATAGGGTTCACTTTCTTTATGAGATAAGCGATGCTGCCACGCTATCTCATCTCTTCTCCTTCTCCTTCTCCTTCTCCTTCTTCTCTTCTCTTCTCTTCTCTCTATCTATCTCTATCTATCTATCTCTCTATCTCTCTCCTCTTCCTCTTAGCCCCTCTTATGCCATTTTCCTTTCTTTCTCACCTCCTCCCTGCCATCTCCCTTTCTCTCTCCTCCCCCCCTTACCCCTCCCTCCCCCTCCCCCATGCTCTCTCTCCTCGGAGGAGTTTCAGGGCGTCGTCTCTACGGCCTCCTGTCAGAAGGGCGGAGTTCCCCTGTCGCTTTGGGGATGAGGATAGGCCATCTGTCATGAGATTTTAATGAGGAGTTCATGGTGGTGAAGGCGTGAGAAGATGGGGATGGGGATGGGGGAGGGGGGTGGGGGATGGGAGGTGTTGGTGGGAGGGGACGGAGAAAGGGGGTAGGAAGGGAGAGAAAGGGAAGATGGGGCGGTGAAGGGAGAGGGGGGAGAAGATGGGGAGAGGGGGGAAGGGGGAAGGGAGGGAGGGGATAAGGTGGTGAAGGGGAGAGAGAAGGGAAAGATGGGGAAAGAGAGGGAGCGAGGGAGATGAGGAAAGGGCGGAATAGGGAAAGAGGAAGATTGTGGAAGGAGGAGGATGGGAGACGGGGAGAATCGATGGGTGAAGAGGATCTCCATCCTCCTCCTCCCCCCTCCTCCTCCTCCCTCCTCCTCCTCCCCCCCTCCTTCTCCCCTCCTCCTCCTCTCCTCCCCCCTCCTCCTCTCCTCTCCTCCCCCTCCCTCCTCCTCCTCCTCTCCCCCCTCTCTCTCCTCTCCTCCTCCTCCTCCTCCTCCACTTTCACCTTCACCGCATCTTCATCTAGGATTACCTCATCGATATCTTTATCTCTGCTGTTATCATCTCTTCCTAATTCTTCCTTCTCTCTCTCCCTTCTCTTCTTCCTTTCTCCACCTCCTCCTCTCCCTTTTCCTCCTTTTCTTCCCTTCTCACCCTCATCCTCCTGTCTTTTTATTCCTCTTCTTCCTCCTCCATCATCGCATATACTTCCCTTCTCCTCCGCCTATTCATAGTTATTGTTATTTCTATTGTTCTTGTTCTGGTTCGTCGTCTTCTTTTTCTTTTTCTTATTTTTCTTCCACCTCCTCCTCCACATCATCAGTCTCCATCTCCATCTACCTACACCCCACCATCCCCTTCCCCCCCTCTCCATCCCCCACCACCTCCCCCCCTCCCTCCCCTCTCCATCCCCACCAACTCTACCTTCCCCACCCCCACCATCTCCTCCCTCCCCCTCCTCCCCACCTCTATCTCCACCACCCCACCACTCTCCCTCCCATCCCCACCACCTACGTCCGTCTCTTTCACCTCTGCCACCTCACTATTTCATCCCCCTCCCCAACTTCCGAACCCACAACCTCCCCTTAACCCTCCCTTCCCCACCCACCACTACCACTTATCCCGTTCCCCCCCTTCCCCCCCACCACCATCTCCAACATCCTCTACCTCCTCCCCACCACAACCCATCACCCCACACCCCTTCCCCCTTCCCTTCCCTTTCCTCACCATCTCCCCATCCCATCCCCATTCCCCATCTCCCACCACCCCCCATCCCTATCCCACACTCCCCCACCCACCCCCTCCCACACTCCCCATCCCCAGCTTCCCCACTTCCCCCTCCCCCCCCCCACCTCACGCGACACCGTTACGCGAAATGAGAGGAAGCGAGCCAAGATGCAACAGGAAGTCCCCCATTACCCCCCCCCCTTCCCCCCGCCCCGCCCCCCCGTATCTCTCCCATCGAACTCGGCCACAATTCTTTCCCGAAGAATGCGAGGAAACGCCGAGATGAAACGCCCGCCGCTTTCTCTTGCTTGCGCTATTTTCGGGATATTTTTTGCGCTATTTTTTGCGCTATTTTTTTTTTTTTTTTTAGGGCTATTTCGGGCTATGTTTGGGGGTTCAGGGCTATTTTGGGTTACTTTTAGGGGATTTTAGGGATATTTTTAGGGGGGTTAGGGCTATTTTTTCCTATTTTTGCTTTTTTTTGCGATATTTCGGCTACTTTTTTTTAAGGGGGGGAGGGGGAGGGGGGGAGTTATGTTACTTTGGGCGTATTGTACGGATTGTGTGGGGAAGGGGGAGGGAGGGAGGGAGGGAGGGAGGGAGGAAGAGGGAGAGGGTGAGGGAAAGGAAGAGGAGAAGAGGGTGAGGGTGAGGGAGGGAGTAGGAGAGGAGAGGAATTAGGGGATGGCAAGGACGAGGAAGAGGAAGACGGAGAAAATAGAGAGGGAGGGAGTCGGAGTGGGAGTATAAGTATTAAAAATTTTTATTAAACGTACAACACCAAAAACAGATGTAACTGAACAAGCGAAAACCATTGACATCAGATCTAATCCTCCCCACTCTCAATAATAATAATAATAATAATAATAATAATAATAATAATAATAATAATAATAATAATAATATAATAATAATATAATGATGATGATGACGATGACGATGATAATAATAACCATACAATCTACTAAAAATCCTTTTCTGCATCATTTAGCAAAGTGACGAAAGGATTTAAATCAGGACAATGACTTAATCTCTTTTATCAACCTTTTGGTTAATCCCACCAGGATGTTGCGTAATAAAATCCAAGTCATTGCATGAATGAAATCGCAAGTCATTGCAGATTCAGTTATTGCAGAAGTGGGTTTACGTCGCTACTTTCTTTCGCTCTAGAACCTTCAATTCTTTCTCGCACTTGCAAATATGGGCTTAGAGATCCCTGAAAAAAAAATTAGAATACAGAGAAATGCACTCACAAAAAATATATAAAAATTGCAAAATTACATAAAGACACAGACATATATACAAATATACGTACACACGCACAGAAACACACGTACACACTCTCACAAGCACGTACAGAAACACTCGCACCACTGCATACATACATACATACATACACACATGCACACAAAAAACATACAAATACACACCAACACCAACCCACACAAAAAAAAAAAAAAAGAAAAAAGAAAAAAGAAAATAAAAAACGTAAAACAAAACACGCCAAAATACCCACCATACCAGAGTTACCACTTACTCTTTTTTACATTTTTTTTTTACTGTTCTCCGTCACCTCTTCCATAATTCGCCACAAAAGACTCACCTGCCGAATAAAAAAAAGAAAAAAAAAAAAAACGTATAAGATAATGATAACCAAAGACACACTGTCAGCCCCATCGCACCATACTTCATCACCATTATCATCACCATACATCACCATAGCGAAGATGGCCCGGTGGCTGTCAGACTTATGAATATACAGTGAATGTGCACTGTAAAAGGCGTGGCCATTTGTTTCGTCTGTTTCGTGGGTGTGAAAGAGGAAGAGGGAGAGCCGAATAAAAATCATGAATAATAAAAATTATATAAAAAACAGAGGGAGAAGAACAACAAATAACGATAATAATAAAAGATATAAAAAGAAAAAAGAAGAAATTAAAAGGCATAAGCACGAGAACTGAATAAAAACAAGAAGAAAAAAGAGAAAAAAGAAAAAAAGAAAAGATTAAAAGGCATAAGCACGAGAACTGAATAAAAGCAAAAGAAAAGAGAAAAAAAGAAAAAAAAAAGATTAAAAGGCATAAGCACGAGAACTGAATAAAAAACAAGAAGAGAAAAAAAAGAAAAAAAAAGATTAAAAGGCATAAGCACGAGAACTGAATAAAAAAAACAAGAAGAAACAAAACAAAACAAGAAGACACGAGTGGCGGTGACGTGGACGGCAATAAGTAGAGGGCGTTGGAGGAGATGGGGGGGAGGGGGGGGGGGGGGTGAGAGGCACTGTATATGGGCACACTACACCTACACCCGTGCGCTACCCCACCACCCACCCCGTACCCCTTCCCGTTCAGCCCCCCCCCTGGCGAAGAAAGGAGAGAAGGAGAACTGCAGGTCGTGACTCAGACGCAGGAGGGAGGGGGGGGGGGAGGAGGAGGAGGGAGAAGGGGAGGAGAGGAAAAGGAGAAGGGGAAGAGGATGAGGAGGGAGAAGGGAAGAGGAAGAAAGGAAGTGGAAGAGAAGGAAGAAGAGAAGAAAGAGGAAGAAGAAGAGGAAAGTGGAAGAGGAGAAGGAAGAAGAGGAAGAAAAGGAAGAGGAGGGGATGAAGATAAGGAGGAAGAGTACAAGAATAAGGAGGTGAACAAGAAGAAGAGGAAGCAGTAAAAGGAAGGAGGAGGAGAAGAAAGAGGAGGAGGGATAAAAATCAGAAGGCGGAGAAGGGAGAAAAAGAAAAAGGAAACGACAGACGAAAAGAAAGAGAAAGCAACAGACAAGTAAAACAACAACACCAAATAAAATTTCACCCATCAAAATACTTAAAAAAAAAATATCACAAACCAACAAACAAAAAATTACAAACTAAATACGCAAAAAAACAAAAAAACAATCAGAATAAAAAGGAAACGAGAACAACAATAAAAAACAATCAGAATAAAAAGAAAACGCGAACCAGCGAGAGGACACGCACAGAAAACGGGCTCGTGGGCTGAAATGGGCGTGACGGTCCGCCTCGACAAAGGGAACTCGGCTCGACGGCGTTGGGCGTGAGAGAAACCATAGCCTCGCCTTCGCTGTCTCTCTGTCTCTCTTTCCTTCTCTCTGCCTGTCTCTGTCTTCCCCTCTTTCTTTCCGCTTGCCTCTATCTCTGTTTCTCTGTCCCTCTATCTATTTATTTATCTCTATTTCTCTTTCTCTCTTACACACACACGCGCGCACGCACGCGAGAGAGAAAGGGGGGGGAGAGGGAGAGTGGGAGAGAAGAAGAGGGGGAGGAGGGAGAGGAGGGAGGGAGGGAGGAGGGAGGGAGGGAGGGAGGGAGGGAGGGAGGGAGGGAGGGAGAGAGAGAGAGAGAGAGGAGAGAGAGAGAGAGAGAGAGAGAGAGAGAGAGAGAGAGAGAGAGAGAGAAATAGTAAGAGAAGCTAAGAGAAGAGAAGAGAAGAGAAGAGAAGAGAAGAGAAGAGAAGAGAAAGGAAAGAAAAAGAGACAGAACAGGAGCACAAGACAAGACAGACACAGAAAGAGACGACACAGAGAAAAAGACAAAAAGACAAAAAAAAGACAGACGAAGAAAGAACAGAGAGACACAGAGGAGAGCCCGACCTTTCCCTGCTGGAAATAAGAGACAGTAGCGGAACCGCCCTTCCCCCCTCCAAAGCCCCCACCCCCCACGGTCGCCGCTGATCCACCTTCGGGTCAGAGATCACGCCTCCCTTACAACCGCCCCCCTACCCTTACCCCAACCCCCCCCCCACCGCAACCCCGACCCCCGACTTTGCTTCACAATCATTACCCCCCTCCCGCCCCTATCACCATCCCCCACCCTCTTTTCCACTATCTTTATGTTTGTTTGTCTCTCTCTCTCTCTCTCTCCTTTCTTATCTCTATTTATATCTGTTTGTCTTCTTCTCTTTCTGTTTATTTTTCTCATTCCTAGTCATTTCCTCTCTGTCTCTATCTATGTCTGTCTGTCTGTCTGTCTGTCTATCTGTCTGTCTATCTCTATGCTGTCTATCTATCTATCTCTATGTCTGCTATCTCTATGTCTGTCTTATTTCTGTCTCCATTTTCTCCTCCCTTTGCCCTCTTTCTTCAATCTCCCATCCCTCCCTTCTCCCTATTCCTCCCTTCTCCCTCTTCGCACGGGGGAGAAAAGGAAATAACCCAAAACAAAGTGCTCGTGATCCCGATTCAAAACCAGGACGAGGATGAAAGGAAGAAGGGGGGGGGAGGGGGGAGGGGAGAATGAGGGGGGAGGAGGAGAATGAGGATGAGGGGGAGATGAGGGGGGAGGGGGAGGGGGCGTGGGAAGAGGAGATATAAGGAGGGTGAAGGGAAGGAAGAGGGAGGGGGAGAAGGGGAGGGGGTAGATGGAAATGGTGGAGGAGCGAAGGGAGAGGGGGAAGAGGAGGGTAATAATAATCGTATTGTTTTTCCATAAATCACATCCTCTAACATCATCTCCTTCCCGTTTCTCTCTCTCTCTCTCTCTCTCTCTCTCTCTCTCTCTCTCTCTCTCTCTCTCCTCTCTCTCTCTCTCTCTCTCTTTCACCCTTTCTCTTTCTTTCGTTATCTCTCTCTTCCTCACTCAATCGCTTATTCACTCACTCACTCACTCGCTTATTTCACTCATCACTCATTCACCTTTTCCTCCCCTCTATCACCCTCTCACCCCCACCACCCGTCCTCCCTCCAACCCACCAACCCTCCCCTCCCTCCCTCTCCTTCCCTCCCTCCCACCCACCACCCCCACCCACCCACCCCCTCCCTCCTCTCCTGCCCTCTCCCTGCCACCCCCCCCTCCCACCCACCCCTCCCTCTCCTCCTTTCTACAATCTTTCCCAAGCTCCTTACATGGTTATCCTCCTTTATCAGGTAAATGATAAGCTGGCAACCCTATTGTATGGACGCCCTTTAACAGCTGTTGTTGTATTAATAAATCAGGAGAGTTGCGTAGTGGCGACACGAGAGCGGTCACGAGGGCGGAATATGGGGCAGAAGAAGGACACGGAGATAAATGGGGAAGAGGGGGAGATGGAGATAACGAAGGAAGAGAGAAAGAGAGATGAAGATGAAGAAAAAGGGAGAGATGAAGATGAAGAAGAGAGAGGGAGAGTTGAAGATAATGAGGAAGAGGAAGAGTTGGAAATAAAGAAGACAGAGGGAGAAATCTAGATAATGGAGGAAAAGGGAGAGATCAAGATAAAGAAAGAAGAGGGAGAAACGGTAAATAAGGAAGAGGGACAAATGAGATAAAGAAGAAAGAAGGACGACGGAGATAGAGAAGGAAGAGGGAGACATGAAGAAAAGATATTTGATATATATAGTGTGCACTTATATTTATATCTATATCTACAGGATATACTGTATATCCATCTCTCTATCTATATATCTTTTAAAAACACACAAACAAACACACACACACACACACACACCACACACACACACACACACACACACACACACACCACACACACACACACACACACACACACACACACACACACACTATACATATACATACATATACATATACATATACATATATATATATATATATATATATATATATATATATATATTATATATATGTGTGTGTGTGTGTGTGTGTGTGTGTGTGTGTGTGTGTGTGTGTGTGTGTGTGTGTGTGTTGTATGTATTTATTCACCTATTCATTTATTCATTCACTGGGAGGAGAAGACACGCTAAAAAATCGAAGCACAGGGACCAAATCCGCCTTGACGAGCGAGTGTTGACATCTTGAGGAAATAAAGTTTCACAAGACCAACAATAAACGAAGAAAAATAAAAAGAATAAATAACAAATCCTATGATTCAGCGAACAGCAAACAAACAAAAAAGGATAATAATAATAAATAAAAAATACACATATATTCGAAAACAAGCTTTGACATACAAGGAGGGCTAAACAAGGCATTTTTTCCTCCCCGCTTCACAATCCACACAAGGATACGCGCATACCCCCCTCCCCTCACCCCCCTTCCCTTCCCCCCCCTCACCCCTGCTTACTACCCTCCCCCCCCTCAACCCCCATCTACAGCCTCACAGCTACACCCCATTTCCCTCCCATTTTACTCCCCCCTCCCCCCCCGTGTATATTCTATCCCTAACCCACCCTATTTTCTCCCCCAACTCACTTTCTATAACACACCCCACCCCAATTCCCCCCCCCCTCCCCCGTTTGCCCCTTAATCTATACCCTCCCACTTCCATCCCCAATTCAATCCCCCTTTCCCCCCCTCCCCCTCCCCCCTCCTATACCCTAATTCCCTCCCCCTCCCTCCCCCTCCCTTCCTATACCCACAATCCCTCCCCTCTCCCTCCCCTCTCCCTCCCTTCCTATACCCCAACATACCGACCCCATTCACACACACCCATCTACACCCTACACCCCCTCTATCTTAACCCCCCCCCCCACCACACTCTCCCACCTTCCTTATCCTCCTCCCCCCTCCCCCCCCTTCCCCTCCTCAACACCCACACCACATGAAACGCCCATCTGTCCTCCACGACCCATTTCCGCACCCAACCTCACGCCCAATCACGCCCGCAGCTCGCCCCCCGTGACCTTGCCTCCGACCTCATACTCCAACACCTCACGCAACACGTCACTGTAGCCTGTTATACCATCTTTCACGATCGCGCGACACCTTTATAGATGGGGTCATAGCACGGTGGGTTTATATCTATATCTATATATAATATATATATATATCTAGGTCATAACACGGCGGGATTCTATCTATCTGTCTATCTTAGGTCATAACACGGTGGGTTTATATCTATCTATCTATCTATCTAGGCCATAGCACGGTGGATCTATATCTATCTATCTAACTATATACATATATATCTATCTATATATCACACAACGCCGTACCCAAATCTCACTGTGCACGATCCCACATCAGTGACTTGACCACAATATGCACCATTCCGATGACCACATCACACATCACCATACCCACTATATACACTATACACAACCTCACATCAAACTTACTAAGCCA
>NW_020871438.1:414480-416980 GCF_003789085.1 Penaeus vannamei | reverse complement strand
ATCATACAGACAGACCGTATAAACCAAACAACCACACTTTCCACAGAGAGAGAAAGTAAACAGAGACAGAACCGAAAGGAAAACGCATATGCAAATCACCCCTTTTCACCCCAAGCACCACCCACAGATAACCCCCCCACCCCCACCCCACCCCACCCGCCATATCATTTCCCAAAATCAGTACAAAAGACATTCCCTCCCCAGATTTCTCTCTTTAACACCATCCCCTCCCCCGCCTCTCCCCCCCTCCCTCCTCTTCTCTTCTGTAAACCCATAAATGCCAACCTCCCGAGATAAGATGAGATAAGACGCATGTGTGGGTGTGCGTGTCCGACGGAGAGTGAAAGTGCGCTCGTCTTTTGTTTCTCTTCTCTCACGGTCCGCGCGCGCATTCGAGGCGAACAAAAGCGCACGTGGAGACGGTCAGATCTGCCATCTCTCGGGGAATAGAATAAGTGCGGACCTGGCGGGCGCTATCAGCAACCATCTCCAACCTCTATTTATGAGATCTATTGTGCGGAAGGAGAGGTGTCGCGGCCATGACAGCGCCTTTCGCAGAGACGCCGAGCGGAGAGGTAAACAACATGGCGGCTCCATGTGACCGGAGGATAAAACAAAGATCGGGAAATAACGGTCACGGAATACAAACGATTGGTAATTTCTTGTACTGTCTCGTTATTAATTGGTGCATTTGAATGAGTGGTATGGATTCGCGATGGATTCAGATCGTGAACTCAGCCGAAAAAAGAAAGCGTTTTCGCACGCACGAAATCAGACACACACAAGCACGCACCCACACCGAGTAGAAAGACAGGTAGGCCTAAAACCAACAAACACTCCATCGCGCACATAAAAAACAAAATTAACAGAATAACATCTCATTTCACCAGCAAACACTAAAGAAAAAAAAATCAGGCATACAGGTTCTCACAGCACACTTCCTCTCCCTCCCCCCTCAACCTATCCCCTCCCATCCTTCTCCCTCCCTCCCCCTCCCATCCTTCTCCCTCCCTCCCTCTCTCTCTCTCACTTAACCCCTGACCTCCCCTTCCCCTTCCCGATCACCCATCACCCTCCCATCACCCATATATCAACAGCCCGACGAGATACCACCCCTGGGGCATTACCCAAACGATTCACAAATGTCTCATGAACTCTGTGGCTGTTCTAGATTTCCCCGAATGATCTAACTGTTCTTTACTAATAGCAATGTTCTCAGTTCTTGAGTCGGTATTTTTTCTCTTGTTCAGCAATGCTCTGAGTGATTTTTTTTTATATAGGCCTACATATAAGGAATATTTCTCGATTCCATAATTTTTTTTTTATAGAGTTCTCGATGTGATATTTTTTTTTAGCCTTCGTAAAGAGAATGTTTAATTCCATATATTTTATAAATGGAAAGATTTTTTTTAAATGCATATATCAACGAAATTGTTGTTCTTAATTCGATTTTGTTTTGTAAAGCAAAGAGTTCTCAATTCGATTTTTTTGGTTTATATAAAAGGAAATCTTGTTCCGAATTCGATATACCTTTTTAATAAAGGGAAAGAGTCCTCGCAGCTGTGTATAGACGAAGAAGGAGAGAAGGGCGTCGAGGCTTCAACCAACACCACGCCCACGCACGCCCACACGTACACGTACATACACACACACGTACGCCTACCTTCGACACTCATACACGCACACAACCACGTGTACGCTTATTCGAGAGGCAAAGACCATTATTCCGTATATTTCTGTGATTTCTACTGCATGACTTTCACTACTTTCAGAATACGAAACATTATCGTGATATTCACTGTACTCAGGTCATGAATCTTTACTTTTCTCATTGTCTCATTTCCTCACTAATGAGTCCCTTCATATCAAACCCTACGCACTTCCTCATTCCCTCAAACCTCATTTAAAAACACACTTTTACACACACTTTCTTCACTCCTAATACGTCATCCCTCACAACGAAACAAAGAACTTTATGAGGTCCTCTCACCCTCTCTCCCTCCCCCCTCCCCTGACCCCCTCCCCACCACTCGGGCCAACACGTCAACAGCATAATCGTTTTGTTTCGCTTTCTAATCGGTCTCGTTTCACAACTCGTTCGCTCGTTGGCTTTTTTTTTTTCTTCACTGTTGGTCCCTCTCTTTCTTTGTTTATTTGTCTCTTGTCTAGCTGTCTGTCTGTTTGTTTTTTTTATCGCTTTCTCTTACGGTACAGTCTCATCCTTTCTTCTTTTCTTGTCTCTCTCTCTCTCTCTCTCTCTCTCTCTCCTCTCTCTCTCTCTCTCTCTCTCTCTCTCTCTCTCTCTCTCTCTTCTCTCTCTCTCTTCTTCCTCTCTCTCTCTTTCACCTCAACCCTTCCATTTTCCCTCTTCTTCTTTTCTGTCCCTCTATCTCTCCCTCCTCATCTTCCTCTTCCTCTCCCTTCACCTCCCCTCCTTCCACTCCCTCTCCCTCCTCCCCTCCCTCTCTCTCTTCCTTCCTCTCCCTCTCTTCCCCTCCCT
>NW_020871438.1:399480-409480 GCF_003789085.1 Penaeus vannamei | reverse complement strand
AACACAACCCACCCACCCACTCACCCACCCCAACCCCAACCCCAACCCCAACCCCCCACCCCAACCCCAAACCCCAAACGCCTCATCACACGAAGAATATATCACACGAACGGCCTCACATCCTGCTATCAAGACGTTAACCTTTGACCCGCGCGGAATGACCTTCTTCGGGGCTCAGGGCGGCTTGGGCGGGGTTAGGGCGCGCGGGGGGGGGGTAGAGGAGAAGGAGGTGGGGGTTAGAGGGAGAAGGAGAGTGGGTGGTGTGTGTGTGGGGGGGCGTAGAGGGAGAAGGAGGTGGAGGTGGTGTGTGGGGGGGGTAGAGGGAGGAGTGGGGGGTGGTGGTGGGGGGGGGGTGGAGGGTAGGGGGTGAGGTGGGGGTAGTGGTGGTGTGTGGGGGGGGTAGACGGAGGAGGTGGGGGTGGTGGGGGGTAGAGGGAGAAGGGAGTAGGGGTGGGTGAGGTGGGGGGGTAGAGGAGAAGGATGTGGGGTGGTGGTGTAGGGGGGTAGAGGAGAAGAGGTGGGGGTGTGGGGGGTAGAGGGAGAAGGAGGTGGGGGTGGGGTAGGGGAGAAGGAGGTGGGGGTGGTGTGTGGGGGGGTAGAGGGAGAAGGAGGTGGGTGGTGGTGAGGGTAGGGGGGTAGAGGGAGAAGGAGGTGGTGGTGTGTGTGGGGGGGGCAGAGGGAGAAGGATGTGGGGTGGTGGTGTGGGGGGGGTAGAGGGAGAAGGAGGTGGGTGGTGGTGTGGGGGTAGAGGGAGAAGGAGGTGGGGATGGTGGGGGTAGAGGGAGAGGGGGGTAGGGTGGGGTGAGGTGATGGGGGTTGCGATGCGTGTGTGTGTGTGCGTCGGGATTTAAAGAAGCGGGAGAGAGAGAAATGGAGAACAAACAAAAGAGAGAGAAGAAAAAAAAGGGAAAACAAACATGGAAATTGAAAAGAATCATGCCTAATACAGAAGAAGAAAAAGGAAAGAATAAACAAAAAGAGAACGTAAGAGATTAAGAGAGAAACACGCAAATTTAAGGGTGTATTTATCTTGCGTGGGAAAGCACGTAAGCTCGCATTTTTCGGGCACGCGAGAGACAAAGTGGATCATACAACCCCAAAAAATATATCCAAAATAAAAACACAAGGCATATATTTCCATAAACATTCATACTTATCCTTCTATATCCATGAAACCCCCCCAAAACATATCCAAAATAAAAACACAAAGCATATATTTGCATAAATATTCATGCATATCCTTCTATATCCATGAAACCGCCCAAAATATATCCAAAATAAAAACACAAACCATATATTTGCATAAACATTCATGCTTATCCTTCTATATCCATGAAACCCCCCCAAAACATATACAAAATAAAAACACAAACCATATATTTGCATAAATCTTTATGCTTATCCTTCTATATCCATGAAACCCCCAAAAATATATCCAAAATAAAAACACAAACCATATATTTGCATAAATATCCATACTTATCCTTCTATATCCATGAAACCCCCCAAAATATATCCAAAATAAAAACACAAAGCATATATTTGCATAAATATTCATACTTATAATTCTATATCCATGAAACCCCCAAAATATATCCAAAATAAAAACACAAACCATATATTTGCATACATCTTTATGCTTATCCTTCTATATCCATGAAACCCCCAAAAATATATACAAAAATAAAAACACAAACCATATATTTGCATAAAAATCCATACTTATCCTTCTATATCCATGAATCTGTATCTATCCATCAACACAGATCTATCAACCTACAGCAACTATCTATCCACCAATCTATCTATACACATTCACCAGCCATTAACTATCTACTCACAGGTGCCCATCTACCTATCTACTCATTTGCCTGACTCATCCACATCGACAACAGACTATCCACACCTATCCACCTATCAATCTAATTATCCACTCAAAAATAATAAATAAATTAATAACTGATACGAAATAATACAGAATGAGTCTATATACGAGCACGGTAAACAACCGGTCACGAACAATCAAAATCATTTGCTAAGTTAGGTAAAGTTGAGTGAAGTTGGATGAAGTTGAGTGAAGTTAGGTTGAGCCAACTTGGGTGAAGCTGAGTGGAATTAAGGGAAGATGAGTGAAGTTAAGGGAAGCTGAGTGAAGTTAGGAGAAGCTAAGTGAAGTTAGGGAGAGCTGAGTGAAGTTAGAAGCAAAGTGAAGTTGAGTGAAGTTAGGAGAAGCTAAATGACGTACGGAGGAGCTGAGTGAAGTTAGGAGAAGCAAAGTGAAGTTAAGGACAGTTATGAGAGTCTAAATGAAGTACGGAGGAGCTGAGTGAAGTTAGGAGAAGCTAAATGAAGTTAAGCGAAGTTAGGAGAAGCTAAATGAAGTAAGGAGGAGCTGAGTGAAGTTAGGCGAAGTCAAAACTGTATAACGAGGCTAATTGATCCTACAGTTGTGCCTTACAAGCGGGCGGTCAAACGATTATCGCCTCTATTGCGCTCTCCTTTGTCTCTTTAACGGTGCCAAATGACTTGCACGAAGGGGGGGGGGGTGAACCATACAAGGGGGAGGGGGGGGGGGTTGCGTGCACTCAAACACTTCCGATTTTAGACTTACTCTTTTAACTTTTCGTAATTAAAATGACGTAATTCAACCTAAAATTACAAAAAAAAAAAAAAAAAAACGCAAACAGCAACCCTATAACTTAATGAATTCATTAATAATAATAATAACAATAATAATAATGATATAATAATACAAACAATAACAAACAACAACAATAACAAAACAACAACAATGATAATAATAATAATAATAATAATAATAATAATAATAATAATAATAATAACAACAACAATAACAATAACAACAACAACAACAACAACAACAAATCAAAGGGGAAAACAACGAGAAGGAATACAACAGCGCACAGCGAACGGGAAATGCTGATGGCTCCACTCCAAGTTCTCAGCCTTTTAAATACAGTAATCACATGTAAACACATAATTGTCGACTGAGAGAGACTGAGGCGTGCGTGGGTCTGGTGACACTTTAATCATGCACTGGCAACTCAGGCTCTCGACTCATGGGGACCCTGTATCTACTTGATTATTTGTGTTTTTTTTTGGGGGTTTGTTGTCGGTTATCTTGTCTGTTTTCTTTGTTTATGTCTGTCTGTGTGTTTGTGTTTTGTTGTCTTTGTGTCTGTGTGTCTCTCTCTCCGTCTCTCTGTCTCTGTCTCTCTCTCTTCCTTCCTTCTCTCTTTCTTCCTCCCTTCTCCCTCCCTTTCCGCCTCTCCCTCCTTTCCCTCTCCCCTCTTCCTCCTTTCCCTCTCCCCTCCCCCTCTCCCTCCCTCCCTTCCCACTCCCTCCTCCCCCCTTCCCTCCCTTCCCTCCCGCGATCTTTCTTCCTCTCACTGTCAGTCCGTGAGGCCCGCTGGTGAGTGATGGCTCGGTAGTGAAAGAGCAAATAAAGACAAGAGACTTAAAGGATTTCACTCCGTCAGCGAGAGACATCGTGTGTCAGAACCGTAATATTGTAGGGAGGCAATTTTACAAATAATAATAATAATGATGATGATGATGATGATGATGATGATGATGATGATGATGATGATGATGATGATGATGATGATGATGATGATGATGATGATGATGATGATGATGATGATGATGATGATGATGATGATATAATAATAATAATAATAATAATAATAACAATAATAATAATAATAATATAATAATAATAATAATAATAATAATAATAATAATAATAATAATAATAATAATAAATAATAATAGATAAAATAATAAAAGATAAATTACGTGTTTCGTAATTCAACTTGGTGGATTTGACGTCACGTACTTCACGAACGAGAAAGACAAAAAAAAAAAATAAATAAAAACAAATAAAAAATAATACCGCATCAAATTCCTCGAGCAATTAATGAATAATACCAGGAAAATAATACAAGATCCGTAATAAAAAAAAAAAAAAAAAAATACGACCAACCTAACCAAATTACGAGGAACTCCTGTACGAGAAGTTCCAAGACGACGCTACGAGTCCCGACAAGAAGTTCCAAGAAGACGCTACGAGTCCCGACAAGAAGTTCCAAGAAAGACGCTACGAGTCCCTTCCAAGAAGACGCTACGAGTCCCGACAAGAAGTTCCAAGAAGACGCTACGAGTCCGACAAGAAGTTCCAAGACGCTACGAGTCCGACAAGAAGTTCCAAGAAGTACGAGTCCCGACAAGAAGTTCACGTACGAGTCCCGACAAGAAGTTCCAAGAAGACGAGTCACGAAGTCCAAGAAGACGCTACGAGTCCCGACAAGAAGTTTCCCGAAGTTTCCAAGAAGACGACGAGTCCCGACAAGAAGTTCCAAGAAGACGAGTCCCGACAGAAGTTCCAAGAAGACGCTACGAGTCTCCACGAGTCCGACAAGAAGTTCTACGAGAAAGAAGTTCCAAGAAGACGCTACGAGTCCCGACAAGAAGTTCCAAGAAGACGCTACGAGTCCCAAGTTCCAAGAACGAGTCCCGACAAGAAGTTCTACGAGTCCCGACAAGAAGTTCCAAGAAGACGTACGAGTCCCGACAAGAAGTTCCAAGAAGACGCTACGAGTCCGACAAGAAGTTCCAAGAAGACGCTACGAGTCCCAAGACTACGAGTCCCGACAAGAAGTTCCAAGAAGACGAGTACGAGAAGTTCCAAGAAGACGACGAGACAAGTTCCAAGAAGACACGAGTGAAGTTCCAAGAAGACGCTACGAGTCCGACAAGAAGTTCCAAGAAGACACGAGTCCCGACAAGAAGTTCGAAGTACGAGTCCCGACAAGAAGTTCCAAAGAAGACGTACGAGTCCCGACAAGAAGTTACGAGTCCCGAAAGAAGTTGAAGACGAGTCCAAGAAGTTCCAAGAAGACGTACGAGTCCCGACAAGAAGTTCCAAGAAGACGTACGCTAGTCCCGACAAGAAGTTCCGACACGAGTCCCGACAAGAAGTTCCAAGAAGACGCTACGAGTTCCAAGAAGACGTACGAGTCCGAAGAAGTTCCAAGAAGTAAGTAAAGTTCCAAGAAGACGTACGAGTCCGACGAAGTCCAAGTACGAGTCCGACAAGAAGTTCAAGAAGACGTACGAGTCCCGACAAGACAAGAAGTACGAGTCCCGAGAAGTTCCAAGAAGACGTACGAGTCCCGACAAGAAGTTCCAAAGAAGACGCTACGAGTCCGACAGAAGTTCCACGTACGAGTCCCGACAAGAAGTTCCAAGAAGACGCTACGAGTCCCGACAAGAAGGAAGTACGAGTCCACAAAGTTCCAAGAAGACGCTACGAGTCCCGACAAGAAGTTCCAAGAAGACGCTACGAGTCCCGACAAGAAGTTCCAAGAAGACGCTACGAGTCCGACAAGAAGTTCCAAGAAGACGCTACGAGTCCCGACAAGAAGTTCCAAGAAGACGCTACGAGTCCCGACAAGAAAGAAGACGCTACGAGTCCCAAGACGTACGAGTCCCGACAAGAAGTTCCAAGAAGACGTACGAGTCCCGACAAGAAGTTCCACGACGTCCCGACAAGAAGTTCCAAGAAGACGCTACGAGTCCCGACAAGAAGTTCCAAGAAGACGTACGAGTCCCGACAAGAAGTTCCAAGAAGACGCTACGAGTCCGACAAAGAAGTTCCAAGAAGACACGTCCCGACAAGAAGTTCCAAGAAGACAAAGAAGTTCCAAGAAGACGCTACGAGTCCCGACAAGAAGTTCCAAGAAGACGCTACGAGTCCGACAAGAAGTGAAGACCCTACGAGTCCCGACAAGAAGTTCCAAGAAGACGTACGAGTCCCGACAAGAAGTCCAAGAAGACGCTACGAGTCCGACAAGAAGAAGAAGACGCTACGAGTCCCGACAGAAGTTCCAAGAAGACACGAGTCCCGACAAGAAGTTACCACAAGAAGTTCCAAGAAGACGCTACGAGTCCGACAAGAAGTTCCAAGAAGACGCTACGAGTTCCAAGAAGACGACGAGTTCCAAGAAGACGCTACGAGTCCCGACAAGAAGTTCCAAGAAGACGCTACGAGTCCCGACAAGAAGTTCCGAAGACGTACGAGTCCCGACAAGAAGTTCCAAGAAGACGCTACGAGTCCCGACAAGAAGTTCCAAGAAGACGCTACGAGTCCCGACAAGAAGTTCCAAGAAGACGCTACGAGTCCCGACTTCCCGAACGAGTCCCGACAAGAAGTTCAAGAAGACCTACGAGTCCCGACAAGAAGTTCCAAGAGAGTCTACGAGTCCGACAAGAAGTCCAAGAAGACGCTACGAGTCCCGACAAGAAGTTCCAAGAAGACCCTACGAGTCCCGACAAGAAGTTCCAAGAAGACGCTACGAGTCCGACAGAGAAGACGCTACGAGTCCCGACAAGAAGTTCCAAGAAGACGCTACGAGTCCGACAGAAGTTCCAAGAAGACGCTACGAGTCCCGACAAGAAGTTCTACGAGTCCCGACAGAAGTTCCAAGAATACGAGTCCGACAAGAAGTTCCAAGAAGACGCTACGAGTCCCGACAAGAAGTTCCAAGAAGACGCTACGAGTCCCGACAAGAAGTTCCAAGAAGACCCTACGAGTCCCGACAAGAAGTTCCAAGAAGTTCCGAGAAGTTTACGAGTCCCGACAAGAAGTTCCACGAGTCCCGACAAGAAGTTTCCCGACAAGAAGTTCCAAGAAGACGCTACGAGTCCCGACAAGAAGTTCCAAGAAGACCCTACGAGTTTCCAAGAAGACCCTACGAGCTCCCGAGTCTTCGTACGAGTCCAGACAAGAAGTTTCCAAGAAGACGCTACGAGTCCCGACCATACGAGTCCTTCAAGAAGACGCTTCCGACCGTACGAGTCCCGACAAGAAGTTCAAGAAGACCCTACGAGTCCCGACAAGAAGTTCCAAGAAGACCCTACGAGTCCGACAAGAAGTTCCAAGAAGTACGAGTCCCGACAAGAAGTTCCAAGAAGACCCTACGAGTCCCGACAAAGAAGTGTACGAGTCCCGACAAGAAGTTCCAAGAAGACGCTACGAGTCCCGACCGCAATAAACGAGAGAGAAAGAAGACGGTGACGCTCGCCTTCAACTCGCTCAGATGTCACCGCTGCCTCAACCGTCCGCAGCCACGACTTATTATACCGATCAAGTCCTCGTCACTCAGCTCTCGAAGCTTGCCATCAGCTCCTCCTCTCGGTTCCGTTTCCTTTCGACTTCATCTCCTTTGGACTTCGTCTCCTCTGGACTTCACCTCGTCTGGGCTACGTTATTTGACTTCGTCTCCTCTCGACTTGACCTCCTCTTGACTTCATCTCCTCTCTACTTCACCTCTTGACTTCGACTTCATCTCCTCTCTACTTCTTCTCCTTACTTCATCTCTTGACTTCATCTCCTCTCTACTTCATCTCCTCTCTACTTCATCTCCTTCTCTACTTCATCTCCTCTCTACTTCATCTCCTCTCTACTTCACCTCCTCTCGACGCCACCTCTGGACCTCGTCTCCTCTCGACTTCATCTCCTCTCTACTTCATCGACGTCTCCTCTCGACTTCATCTCCTCTCCGCCTTCACAGTCATCGTCTACATTTCCTTGTCGTAATCTTCAGAGTCATCTTTGTAATGTCTCCTTCAGTTGTTTTTATTTGTCTTCGTTATTGCCAACCAGATTTTGCCCAACAACGATTCCAATGTCACCTTCGCAGTACCTCCTTCAGGCTTTGTCTTCTTCGTCAGTTTCTTGCTTTGCTTAACAGGTTCTACGTCGTCCTTTTCAAACGCCTCTTACCTCCTTCTGTTTTCTTTCTTTCTTCTTCTTCTTCTTTACCTTTACCTGATAACTTATTTCCTTACCATCTTCCTAGCCTCTCCTCTTTCCTCTTTAACAACTTTACTCTTAATTTACCGTCCCTCTTCTTTTTTTTTATTTTTTATTTCCACCATCATCACCTTCGCAACAATTTCTCAATCATCTTTCCATCGCTCTTTCCACCCCCCCCCCGCTTTCCCTATTCTCCATCTTCGTCACAGCGACTTCACTGCCAACTTCCAACTTTCGACACAATAACAACTTCTCTGCCAACGCCACTGCCACCTCTCCGGCGTCTCCCTCCCCCGAACATGTCAGTCACTATCTTCACCATCATCGTCTGCTTCCACCTCCCTAACTCCCTTCCCTCCCTCCCTCCATTCCCTCCCTCCCTCCCCCTCCTTCCCTCCCTCCATTCCCTCCTTCCCTCCGTCCTTATCTCCACTCCACTCCCTCGCCCTCAATCCCTCCCTCCTCCCTCCATCCCTCCTTCCTTCTCTCCGTCCCTCCCTCCCTCCATCCTTCCTCCCTCCCTCCCTCCCTCCTCCCCTCCTTCCCTCCCTCCCCCCTCCTTCCTTCCTTCCTTTCCTCCTTCCCTCCCTCCCCTCCCTCCATCCCTCCCTCCTTCCCCCCCCCCCCTCTATCTCCCCGGTGTCATGTTTCGAAGTCGATTTACAAACAAAGGTTTTATGCGAGGGCGCAGTTGCAGGCATTGCAAGAGACAGACTGCCGTGCCTTTCCTTTTCTTGTCTTCTTGCCTTTCCTCTTTTATCTGCGGTTTTCTTCGTACGCCGATGTATCTTTTACATGTTGTGCCATTTTTTCTTGATATCTTGTTTCTGTTATCGGTTTGTTATCAATCTGTTCTTTGTTCTTGATTTTTACATTTCTGTATTATCTCTTTCTTCTTTCTTTCTCTCTATATATACACACACACGCGCGCGCGCACACACACACACACACACACACACACACACACACACACACACACACACACCACACACACACACACACACATATATATATATATACATACATATATATATACACATTCTTTGACTGTCTGTCTGTCTCTGTTTCTGTCTGTCTGTCTGTCTCTCTCTCTCCCTCTCCTCCTCCCTTTCCTTCCCTCTCCCTCTCCCTCTCCCTCCCTCCCTCCCTCCCCTCTCCCTCCCTCCCTCCCCTCCCTCCTCTCCTCTCCCTCTCCCTCTCCCTCCCTCACACTTCCCTTCGCTGCCCTTCTCCCAGCCGCCTCCGCCCACGCCAGGGAAGGGCCAGATAACTATCTTATCCGCATAGAAATCCCCGTAACGGATCTTTGATATTCCGACGCTAAAAAAATGGGGCGGAGGCGTTTGATCTCACTTGGATGGCCTTTCGAAAATAATCTCCTTCACAAACAATAATATATATATATATATATATATATATTATATATATATATATATAATATATATATATATATATTGTTTACAATATATATATATATATACATATACATACACATATACATATACATATATTACACACACACACACACACACACACACACACACACACACACACACACACACACACACACACCACACACACACACACACACCACACACACACACGCCACTACCATTAAGTAATGATAATATCAATAATAACAATAACAATGACGATAGTAAGAAACAAAAATAATGAATGATAACAACAACACAGATCTCGAAGCTGAACCAACAACCGCCCACAAGCCCGCCCCCCCGCCCGCCCACCAACCCTCAAGCGAGTGTTCTAGGATCCCGACTCGTAAGAGACTCGTAAGCGGGTCAAAGGTCACGCGAGCGACGTGACCTGACCGCTTCCCACGACCTGCCGCAGGCCACCCGCTCCACTCGCCTGCGCTGGGGGAGGAGGGGGAGGGGGGTGGGGAGGAGGGGGGGGGGGAGGGAGGGGGGGGGGGAGGGGGAGTGGGTGGGGAGGAGGGGGAGAGGGGGGGGGGTGGGGGGGAGGAGGAGAGGGGGAAGAGTAGGGGGAGGAGAGAAGAAGGGAAAAGGGAAGGAGATGGGAAGGAGGGGAAATGGGACGTTATTAGACAATAGATAATAACACGGTATTATCACTGATAACGGTGTTGCATATTCCCTGGTACCGGTACTACTCATCTTATACCAATAACAGCTACTT
>NW_020871438.1:379480-396980 GCF_003789085.1 Penaeus vannamei | reverse complement strand
AAGATAGAGGCAAGGGGGTTAACAGGGGAAGGGTGGAAGGGGAAAGAGGGTGAGTGGAAGGGTGGAGAGGGGTGAAGGGGAGGTGGAAGGGGGAGAGGGGTAAGATGTGGGGGGGAAGGGTGAAAGGGTGGAAGGGGAAGGGGTGGCATGGGTGGAGGGGGAGGAGAAGGGGGGTGGGGGTGGGGGTAGGTGGCGGGTGGAAGGGTGGGGGGGGGAATGTGGAAGGGGAAGGGGTCCAAGGGTGGATTGCCAGGGTGGAAGGGGGAAGGAGGAGGGTGGGGAGGGTGGCAGGTTGGAAAGGGGTGGGGGAGTAGATGTCGGGGGAAGGGTGCCAAGGGTGGAGGGGGTGGGGGAATGGGTGGAAGAGGTGGGGGGAAGGGGTGCCAGGGGTGGGAGGGTGAAAGGGCAAGGGGTGGAAAGGGTGGAGGCTTGAGTTACTACAAGGTCCTGAGTGAGGTGCCGTTGGTCTTCACCTCACCTTCCACTCTTCCTTTCCTCGCTTCTCTATCTCCCCCTTATATATCTTACAAATTAATCTACTCATTTCATTCGCCAGACTTATCTAACAGATTAAAAAAAAAAAAAAAAAAAAAAAAAACAATCTAACATCACATACCTAATCCTAACCTTCTGTCAAAAAGACCAATTCATGAGAGTTGATTCGCAAAAAAAAGAAAAAAACATACACAACAATAACAAAAAGACAGACAGACAACCAAACAATCAAATCGACAGACAAACAACTAGATAAGAAAAACCAAAACGAATATCCAAACCCTTAAAAGAAATTCTCCTTTAGTCTCCCCTTCCTTGCGACTCGGCCGAGCTCGAGACCGTGCAACAGAAAACGGGATTTCGAGACGCGCCGAGAACAAGGCCTATAAATAGAAGACGACGCACTTACATAACGTCTTGGAAAATGACATCAAAATTAACCCTTCCGATACATCAGCTGACGTCGTGTGCGGTCGTTGTAATGACCACGACGACCTTCTGGCACCGCGTGTGGTCGTTAGCGGCAAAAATAAATTACACTACAGGTGATTGGCGCTAACGGTCGCTATAACAGAGCGGTCGTTCAAGCGGAGTGGTCGTCCAACTGCGGAGGTTGAAAGACTATAGATCTGAAAACTGTTGAGCTGTTGCGCTTTCTCGTGTTCTCACTCATCTTCCTTTTATTCTTCTTCTTCTTCTCTCTTCTCTCGTCTTCTGTTACTAATACTATCTGATAATGTCAAATATTTTTCAACTCTCTTGCTTGGACCAAAATGTTTTACACTGCTTTCTCTTCTCTTTTCTACCCCCCTCCCACCTTTACCTCTCTCTCTCTCTCTCTTTCTTTCTCTCTCTCTCTCTCTCTCTCTCTCTCTCTCTCTCTCTCTCTCTCTCTCTCTCTCTCTCTCTCTCCTCTCTCTCTCTCTCTCTCTCTCTCTCTCTCTCTCTCTCTTCCCATCTGTTTTCTCTTTCTCTCTGTTGGTTTATCAACTTATCTATTCGTCAGTCTGTCCATCTATATTCATACCAGTTATTTTCACCATTCACATTCATTATATATATATATATATATATATATATATATATATATATATATATATATATATATATATATATATATATCACACACACACACTTCGTCTTTCTAATCGTCAAAAACCATCATCAATCATCCAATTCCAAATCGCACAAACACACACAAACGCCGCCTCTTCAAACGTGTTTGTTTTCCACCTTATCACTTCCCACTCGTTTCATCATTTTTTTCCACTTTTTTGTTGTTCTTTTGTTCTTCTTTTTCTTCTTCTTCTTCTTCTTCTTCTCCTTCTTCTTCTTCTTCTTCTTTCTTTTCTTCTTCTTCTTCTTCTTCTTTTTTCTTCTTCTTTCTCTTCTTCTTCTTCTCTTCTTCTTCTTCTCCTTCTTCTTTCCTCTTCTTTTTTTTCTTCTTCCTCTTCTCTTCTTTTCCTCTTCCTCTTCTTCTTCTCCTTCTTCTTCTTCTTCTTCTTTTGCCTCCTTTCCCTCGTCCACACGTGATGGCTCGCTCTCAGATTACGGTCTCGCGTCGAGGTGGCGCTTCTGCGGGGGGGGGAGGGGGAAGGAGGGAAGGAGGGAGATGAGGAGGAGGAGGGAGAGAAGGAGAAGGAGGAGAGGGAGGGAGGAGGAGGAGGAGAGGAGGAGGGAGGAGAGAGAGGAGGAGGAGAAGGGAGGAAGGGGAGGAAGAGAGGGGAGGAGGAAAGGAGGAGGAGGAGAGGAGAGAGAGGAGGAGAGGAGAGGAAGGAGAGGAGGAGGAAAGAAGAAGAAGAAGAAGAAGAAGAAAGAAAAGGAGGAGAAAAAAAAGGAGAAGAAAAGAAGAAGAAGAAGAAGGGAGGGAGGGACTGCGAGAGGGAGGGAAGGGGGTAGGAGGAGAGGTAAGGACACAAGGACTCCTCCAGCACACCTGCGTTCTTCCCCTCTCTCTCCCCTTCCCTCCTCCCCCTTCTGCTCTCTCTTTCCTTCTCTTCTTCTTCTGGTTTTGCTTCTTCTTCCCCGTTTCTCCTTCCGTTTTATCTCTCTCTCTCTCTCTTCTCTTCCCCTATTTTCTTCATTTTTAATTTCTCGTATTCATAATCTTACCTATATAAACATTATCAAAGTCACGTATAATTACAATTATGACGAATTAATATAATCCAAACAAGAACACCAAACAACCTAAAGAAAAAAAAGACGAAAAAAAGAGAAATACATCTATTTCTTATTTTAAAAAAATAATAAACCACGAAAAAAGAAAGAAAAGAGAATAAAATAAAAAAGAGAAATTGCCATAACGAAAATGTCACAGATGACCTCAACCCACCCCACCCCACCCCCCTTTGTTAATAAAAGTATTCACTCCCTTGTTTCTATCCTTCTCCTCCCTCCCCCCTTATTTTTATCCTCCTCCCCTCCCCACCATCTCCCCTCCCCCTTCGTTCCCCACCACACTGGCTAAGCACAGCGGGTGACCGTGTTTTGGAAACATCCTCCCTCCCTCCCCTCTCCCTTCCTTTCCTCCTCCCTATTTTTATTTATTTTACCCTTTACTCTCGTCTTTCTTCTTCTCTTCTTTCCTCTTGCTTTACTCACTTTCCCTTTCCTCTTCCCGTCTTTTAATTCCCTCCCTTTCCTTCTCTATTCCACCTTTCCTCTCTCCCATCCCCTTCCTCTCCGTGTCTCCCCTTCCCTTCCCATCCTTCTTTCCCCACTTCCTTCTCTCTCCATTCCCTTTTCTCCCTTCTCCTCCTCCCCCCCCCTTACCCCCTTTCCCTCCCCCTCCTCCTCCTCCCTTCCTTCTCCCCCTTCCCTTCTCCCTCTCTCCCTCCTCCCTCCCCAACCCTTTCCCTTTCCCCTCCTTTCCCCTTCTCCCTCTCCCCCTCCCTTCCTCCCTTCCTTTTACCCCCTCTTTCCCACTCTCCCTCTCCCTCCCTTTCCCCTTCCCTCTCTCCCTCTCCCTTTCCCCTCCCTCCCCTCCCTCTCCCCTATCGTCATGCAACGTGCACAGCCTCCCTGCAGGCGGCGTCCCTTGCAACACGCTTGGATGGCTCGATAGCAGGCGGCGAGAGAAGCCAAGATCTTAAACTGATTTTTTTTTTTTTTTTTTTAATTCGTAGAAGAAATTGGAAAAAAAAAACAAAAAAATGGAAAAAAAATAAATAAGTGCATAAATAATGAATAAAAAAATAATAAATGGATGAAAAAAAATCGATTTTTCATTATCGAAGTGATTGGTGAAAACGAAAAATAAAAAAATGAAATGAAAATGAAAAATGAAAAAAATAAAGAAGCATAAAAAAGTGACTATGAAAAAAATAAATAAACAAAAAAGTGAATATGGCATGAATAAAAATTCATCATGAAGTAATTGGGGGAAAAACAAACAAAAAAACAAAACAATAAGAGAAGAAAAACAGAGAAAGATTTAAAGAAAAGCGAACAGATAACAACAAAGACAAAGGTAGATATATATATTCACGTCAGGATTATCTGTCCTATCTCGAGCATTATCATTCTCATCGTTGTTATAAATCTTTATTACGACGCTTATTGTTATCCTCTTTATCGATTTCTATATTGTTTATTACCGTCATCTTATGGCTCTCTCTTCTCTTCGTTTCTCTGCTTTATTTACCTTTTCTCTGCCCCTTCCTTAGTCCCATTCATCGTGTTATTTCGTAAGCCTTTCTTTGTTACTATTATAAATACAGTAATTATTATGAATCATAAGGATGCGTATATACAGTGAGTGAGTGAGTGAGGGAGTGTGGTGTGTGTGAGTGTGTGTGTGTGTGTGTGTGTGTGTGTGTGTGTGTGTGTGTGTGTGTGTGTGTGTGTGTGTGTGTGTGTGTGTGTGTGTGTGTGTGTGTGTGTGTGTGCGTGTGCGTGCATACTGAAGAATTATATTATCAGCATACTTCAATAAGAGCATTAATTCCATTTTATCACACACACACACACCACACACACACACACACGCACACACACCACACACACACGCACACACACAAACACACACACACACACACCACACCCACACACCCCCCCACACACACACGCACCCCCCCCCCACACACACACCACCCCCACCCACCCACCACCGTAATCACGTATTCACAACCGAGCACCTTAATCACAAGACCCCAATTACAACCCAATTAAACATGGATCAAACCGCCATTAAATTCTGTTTATGGGCCCTATGCATGCCGTCCTCTTTTGTCACTTGTATGTCTTCCTGTCATTCGCTGCGAGGCATTCGCGTAATTAATAAACAGATGAAAGAGGTATTTTTTGTACAGTGATAGTGTAATTAATAAAAAGTTTTTTTTTTTTTTTTTTTTTTTTTTTTTTTTTTTTTTTTTTTTTTTTTTTACAATGATAGCGTCTGGTTCAAAACAAATGTAGTACGCGTGCATTCCTGTGTATTATCATATATTTTTTTATTATTTATTAATTTATCGATTTATTTATTTATCTATTTATTCATATCTTTTATTCGTTTTTTCTCTTTTTCTTTTTTTGCTTCGATGAGAAAAAAATGTGGTGTATTTATGCGGTGAATCAAGGCGTGCATGGTAATGATCATAGTAACTATGATGATGATGGTATGGTGGTGGTGAATATGGTTATGTTTATGATTTGATGATATGATGGTGATGATGATGATGATGATGATGATGATGATGATGATGATGATGATGCTGTGATGACGGTGATGATGATGATGATGATGATGATGATGATGATGATGATGATGATGACGATGACGATGATGACGATTGATGATGACGAAGACGACGACGACGAAGATGAAGAAGAAGAAAGTGAAGATAAAGATGAAAATGAAGAGAAGACACAACAAAAACGATAACAACCAACAACAAAGCCCTCAAAATTTCACACACAGTCTTGCCACCTCCAGTAATAAAATTGCAGTCGAGCAAAAAAAAAAAAAAAAAAAAAAAAAAAAAAAAAAAAAGTGCACGCCCCTTAAGTGAACATCTGCAACCACAGCTAACTGCTTTTCCTCCAGCGGTTCCTGTGCTGTTTGGAAACCCCTTTGGCTTTCACTTTCTAAGGGACCTGTTAGTGTAATGGGGAAAGTGTATGGAATAAAAAAAAATGAAAATTAAATAATGGGAGAATAAAATGGGTAAGTAGAAAAAGATAAGATAATCAAAATCGTAATAATGGGAGAATAAAATGGGTAAGTATGAAAAATAAAAGAAACAAAATAAAATAATGGCAGAATAAAATGGAAAGTCTATAAATATAGAAGTAATAAAATTAAATGATGGTAAAATGAAATGGAAAAGTATATAAAAAAGAGAACATTTAAAGAATAAAACGGCAAATAATTTTCAAAAATCAAAGACATTAAATAAAATAACAGCAAAGCAATATAAGGAAGTATAAAAATAAAGACAAACAATGACAGAAAACTACAACCAAAAGAAACAAAATAAAAAATAAAAACAATGACATAATCAAACAACAGACAGGCAGGTTGGATCAAATTTTCTCATCAGTGAATACTTAAAAAAAAAAAAAAAAAAAAAAAAAAAAAAAAAAAAAAAAAAATCCGATTATCATAACAGAACGAGATAAAAAAAAAAAAAGATAATAACACAAATCAAAACGGCGAAGATAACACGCCATGGCACTTTCGGCAGAAGACTTTCTATCGTCGCAGAAATGAAGGTAATAGAGTACTAATAATGCTATACAAATGATGACGTAATTTTGGCAATTTTTATTCGTACATTCGCATGTCTTATTTTTACTTTCATCTGTGTCTCTAAATTTCCCTTCATTCGTGACTTTGATTTTTCCTTTTGTTGGTGAGTTTGACTTTCCCTTCATTCATGACATCAGAATAGTAATAACAATAACATTAACAACAATATTAAATAACAACAATAACAATTAAATAACAGCGATAATAACAACAACAGTAATAACAACAATAACATTAATAACAACAACAATAACATTAATAACAACAACAATAACATTAATAACAATAACAATAACATTAATAATAGAATAATAACAGAAATAATGAAATAAATCAAGACAATAGTAATAGTATCAATATCAATAATAATACTAATAACGATAACAATAATAACAACAACATTAATAATAACAACATCAGCAAATAACAACAAATAACAAACAGCCACAATGACAACAATAATAACAAAACATAACAAATAAAAACAAACAACGAACAACAAGCCCCCCCCCCACGTCCCCCACCACCCCACCTCATCCCCATCCCCACCACACTCCCACCCCCACACCCCTCACCCTCACCCCACCAACCACCACCCACCTCCCCCCCCATCCCCTTCCCCCCATCCCCCTTCACCCCCACCCCCCTCACCCGCCTGCCACCAAGGGGCCCCCAGCAGCAGCATCTTCCGCGCATCTCAAACGATTCCCCGAAGGACGCTTCAGGATGCTGCTCTGCCTGCTGATCTCGCTGTTCTTTGGTATGCTCTTTCTTTCTTTCTGGTTTGTTTTCAATTTATCTATTTGTTTATTTTCTTTTTTTCTTTGTTAGGTTTTTGTTGTCTGTGTCTCTCTCTTATTGGTGGTGTTGTTAGAATCTCTTGTTCTCTGGGATGCTCTTTCTCTCTTTCTGCTTGTGCGTTTGTTTTCAATTTATTTATTTTGTTTATTTTCCTGCCTGCTAATCTCGATTTATCTCTGGCGATGCTCTTTCTTCTTTCTGCTTGTGCGTTTGTTTTCAATTTATTTATTTTGTTTATTTTCCTGCCTGCTAATCTCGGTGTTCTCTGGGATGCTCTTTCTTTCTTTCTGCTTGTGGGTTTGTTTTCAAATTTATTTATTTTGTTTATTTTCCTGCCTGCTAATCTCGGTGTTCTCTGGGATGCTCTTCTTTCCTTTCTTTCTGCTGTGGTTTGTTTCTCTTTTTAATTTATTTTGTTTTTATTTTCTTTTTGTTTTTGTTAGGTTTGTTTGTTTGTTGTTGTTTGTGTCTCCTGCTTATTGGTGGTGTTTGGTTATGATCAAAATCTCGTGTTCTCTGGGATCTTGCTTTCTTTCTTTTCTGACTTGTGGTTTGTTTTCAAAATTTATTTTATTTTGTTTAGTTTTCCTGCCTGCTAATCTCGGTGGTCTCTGGGATGCTGCTTCCTTTCTTCCATTTCCTGTTCAGTATATGATGTGGATTTGTTTTTTACAATTCTATATACTATATATATTTATATTGTATTATATATTTCCTTTTTTTGAGTATTTTTTGAGATGTGTAAGTGAACAGTATTTTAGTTGCTTTGATATTTGTAATGTTTAGCCTATCTATTACTTACTCTATATTTGTAGGAAGTAAGATTAATGATAACCAAAGGTCACTCACTGGTGTCCTGCGGTGGGATGCTTCTCATCTATATATTCTGAGCTCTAGTCGGGTGTGATTGGCTTCCACATATCTCATATCTTATTTAGGAGTACTATTACTTATCACTGCCACTAAACGGCTCTCGAGGTAGTAATTCTTGGCATGGAGTAATATTACGAGGTGTACCTTTCTTATCTTTCTTTCTTTTCTGCTTGTGGGAAATGTGTAGTTCTTCTATTTATACTTTATTGTGTGTGTGACTCTCGTTCGACATATGCTTTGTGTAATTTTATAATTGGTCTCAAGCGTTTGATTGTCCTCGCGGTTTGTTTTTCGCTTTGTGTATCTCTCTGCATCTGGTGGAGATAGTTGCGTCACTGATCATATATCCTTTCTGTTGTTCATATGGAGTGGTCTCTCTATACGTATCATTGTTATAGCACACTTGGGCGCGTTATGTATGTCTCATATATTATATATTATAATAGTGTATTTGTTTATATTTTCCTGCCTACACTATAAGACTTAACAGGGGTAGTACGGAGGATATGGACTGCAGTAGTTACGCTTTCTTTCTAGGCTATGTAGGGGTAGGTTAGGATGTGTAGTACGAGAGTATGTAGACGTAAATGTATGATAGTATATGTGTACCGTAAGTATTTTGATGATTACTGATGATGATTTTACGAGAGAAGTTATAAGATATGATGTGTTATAGTATGAGCACGCACGAAGGGTATGTATGTGTCAGATATGTGAGGTTTTCAAAAGAAGATGAGTTAGTGAGTAAGTTAGTATATTAGTATGCACTGTATTTATATTTTAGTGAGTTAAGATAATAGATAGTATAGATAGAATAAGATAGATAAGATAGATAGATTTTGTTGTAGTTTTTGTTTGTGTCTCCTGTTTGGTTTGGTGCTGTTATGATCAAGCTCCACCTTCTGGTTTTTGTTCTTGTTCTTGTTCATTTTGATCTTCATCTTTTTCTTCTTCTTCATCATCTTTTTTTTTTTCTTCTTCTTCTTCTTTCTTCTTCTTTCTTCTTCTTCTTCTTCTTCCTCCTCCTCCTCCTCCTCCTCCCCCTTCTTCCTCCTACCAAGTTTAATCCTGAGATGAACAAAAAAGGCAAAGATAACCTAAACCAAGGAGAAGGAAGAGGAAGAGGAAGAAGGGGAAGAGGAGGAGGAAGAGGAAGAGAGAAGAAGGGGAGAAAATGACAAATGATGATGTTTCATGATAATAATGAGATATGACAGTTATGACGATGGTGATGGTGATGTTGACGATGAAGTGAAGATGATGAAGATGAAGAATGAAAGATGAAAGATGAAGATGAAGAGAAGATGAAGATGAAGATGAAGATGAAAGAAATGAAGATGAAGATGAAGATGAAGATGAAGATGAAAGGTGAAGGTGAAGGTGAAGTGAAGGTGAAGATGAAGATGAAGAATGAAGATGAAGATGAAGATGAAGATGAATGAAGATGAAGATGATGAAGATGAAGATGAAGATGAAGATGAGATGAGATGAAGATGAAGATGAAGATGAAGATGAAGATGAAGATGATGAAGATGAAGATGAAGATGAAAGTGAAGATTAAGATGAAGATGAAGATGAAGATGATGAAGAATGACGAATGAAGATGAAGATGAAGATGAAGATGAAGATGAAGATGAAGATGAAGATGAAGATGATGAATGAAGAGATGATGATGATCGAATGATGATGATGATGATTGATGATGATGATGCTGATGATGATGATGGTGATGTTGACGATCAAGATCAAGATGATGATAAAGATGATGATGGCGGTGATGACTTTGATGACGACAATATTGGTGGTGGCGACGAAGATAGTGATCATGGTGACACCTGGGACAACTGGTAATAACGACGAATATCGTGCCCACTACAATAACGATGACAGTTATGTCTATGCCACCGAGAGTAACTTATCAGCAGGCCTATATACCTTTGCCATCTAACATACCCCTTACCGCCCCCTCCAAAAGAAAAAAATCATTGAAGAATCTGAAAATCCCCTCTCATGCATTCTCACCCCTTCCCTTCCCCCCACTCACCCAATTAGTCCTACAATCTTACCCTCCATCCTCCCCCTCGCCCCGTCCCCGTACCCTCCACTCCCTCGCCCGTCACCGTCTCGGCGTTCCCCTCGTCCTTTCTCCTCGCGTCTCCACGGCCTTCCTACTCCTCTCCTCTCCTCCACTCGTCTGTCCCCCTGGTCCCTCTTCTCTCTTTCCACCCTCATCTTTAACCCTTAACCCCAACTCCCTCTCCATCTCAGCTCACGCGGTGGTGGGGGGTAAAAATAATGGTGGTGGGGGGGAGGGAGGGGAGGAGGCAGAGAGGGGGGCTCTTCCAAGGGGGCAACCATCACCTTTGATCATTGTACTCTTCGTGTGTGGTAACTTCGCCCCCTTCCCCTCCTCTCCCCTCCCCTCCTCTCTTCCTTGGTGATAGGTGGGGAGAGGAGGGGTAATAAATGCTAGAGGTGGGGAAGTGGGAAGGGTGAGGGTAGAGGTGGGAAGGGGTGAGGGGAAGAGGGGTGAGGGGTGTGGGGAAGAGCGGGGGACGGGTAAGGGGAAGAGGTGGGAGGAAGAGGGAACGAGGTGAGAAGGGAGAGGGGGAGAGATGAGAGAGGTGGGGAAGGGGAGGGAAAGAGGTGGGGGCGGGAGAGGGAAAGACGAGGAAGAAGGGGAGGAAGAGAGAGAGAGAGAGAGAGAGAGAGAGAGAGAGAGAGAGAGAGAGAGAGAGAGAGAGAGAGAGAGAGAGAGAGAGAGAGAGAGAGAACGAGAGACGAGAGAGAGAGAGAGAGAGACCGAGAGAGAGAGAGAGACCGAGAGAACGAAAGAACGAGAGAACGAGAAAAAACGAGAGAACGAAAGAACGAAAGAACGAGAGAGAACGAAAGAACGAGAAGAGAAAACGAGAGAACGAAAGAACGAAAGAGAGAACGAGAGAACGAAAAAGAGAACGAGAGAGACGGAGAGAGAGGGAGGGCGGAAGTGGGCAGGTACACAGGTAATTGGGTATCGCCAAAGCATCCTGTTACTCTGGTATCGCGGGTGTGTCGCAGGTGATACCATATGGCTGACGGGATGGGTAACTCTTTCGGTTTTATCTGTTTTTTTGTTTTCTTTTCTTTTATTTCTTGTCTGTATTCCTTCCCTTTTTTTCGTCTCTGTACCTCTGTCTTGTCTTCTCATTTCTGTCTGTCTCTTTTCTCTCTGTCTCTCTCTCTCTCTCTTGGCTGACGGGATGGGTAACTCTTTCGGTTTTATCTGTTTTTTGTTTTGTTTTGTTTTCTTTGATTTTATTTCTTGTCTGTATTCCTTCCCTATTTTCGTCTCTCTACCTGTCTGTCTGTCTGTCTTACTGTCTGTCTGTCTGTTTCTCTTTCTCTCTGTCTCTCTCTCTCTCTCTTGGCTGATGGGATTTCGGTTTTATCTGTTTTTTTGTTTTGTTTTGTTTTGTTATATTTCTTGTCTGTATTCCTTCCCTTTTTTCGTCTCTCTACCTCCGTCTGTCTATCTGTTTCTCTTTCTCTCTGTCTCTCTCTCTCTCTCTCTTGGCTGACGGGATGGGTAACTCTTTCGGTTTTATCTGTTTTTTTGTTTTGTTTTCTTTTCTTTTCTTTTATTTCCTGTCTGTATTCCTTCCCTTTTTCGTCTCTCTACCTCCGTCTGTCTGTCTGTCTGTCTTACTGTCTGTCTATCTGTTTCTCTTTCTCTCTGTCTCTCTCTCTCTATCTCTCTCTCTCTCTCGCCATCTATGTCACCTAATCCTTTTTACCTCGAATTTCTCTTCCCATTTCGTCATCCGTTCCGCTTTTCCTTGTTTTTCCTCCTTATTTCGCCTTTCTCCTTCGCTCCATCATTCTTTACCGTTCATCAAGGTCTGTCTCACGCTGGATTATCCCATAATTTCCCTCCCTACCTCTCTTCGTCTTCCTTCCTTCCTCTCTATCCTTCCCTCCCTCGTCGCCTTTCCTCCCTGCTTTCTTCCCTTCCTCCTTTTTTCTTTTTCCTCCCTACCTCCCTTCCTCTTCCTTTCCCTCCATCCCTCCCTCCCTCCCCTCCCATGTTTTTCATCCCTTCCTCCTTCCCATCCTCCCTTCCTTTCTTTCTCCTCCTCTCTCCTTTCCATCCTTCCCTCCAACCTTTCCTCCCCCTTCCATCCTTCCTCTTCTCCTCCCTCCCTACTTTTCATCTTTCCCCCTTTTTACTCCCTCCCTCCCTCCACCCAGAGGACGGAAAAAGGATAGAAAGAGTGAGAAGCAGCAGAGGAGGGAATAGTGGGAAGGAAGGAAAGATGGGGAGAAAAGGGAAGGAGGGAGGGAAGGGGGAGGGAAGGGGGAGGAGAGAGGGAAGGAGAGGGGAAGGAGAGCGGAAAGGAGAGAGGAAGGAGAGAGAGGAGGGAGGGAGAGAGGGAGAGAGGGAAGGAGAGAAGAGAAGGAGGAGAGGGAGGGAGAGAGAGAGAGAGAGAGAGAGAGAGAGAGAGAGGAGAGAGAGAGAGAGAAGAGAGAGAGAGAGAGAGAGAGAGAGAGAGAGAGAGAGAGGAGAGAGAGGGGGCGGGGAGGCAAGAAAGAGATAGAGAGATAGAGATAGATAGAGATAGAGATAAGAGAAAAAAGAGAAAGAGAAAGAAAAGAAAAAAAAAAGAAAAAGAAAAAGAAAAGAGGGAGAGGGAGTGGGGGAGGGGGAGGGAGAGGGGGGAGGGCTGGGAAAGGCAGCCGTGCCCCATAATTGTTACAAACCGTCCATAACACTTAGCAAGGGTTCCTGGTAGCTCACAGCAGCGGTGGCGAATCTCTGTGATTGATTGGGGATTAGGGGTTGGGGGTGGAGGGAGGGGGAAGGGGAGGAGGAGGGAAGGTGATTTGGGGGAGGAGGGGGAGGGAAGGAGAGGGAGAGGGGAGGAGGAGGGAGGAGGGAAGGTGATTCGGGAGGGAGGAGGGAGGAGGGAGAGGGAGAGAGGGGAGGTGGAGGGGAGGGAGGGGAAGAGGAGGGAAGGAGGGAAGGGGGAGGAGGGAGGGAGGGAGGGAGAGGGGGAGGTGGAGGAGAAGCGAAGGAGGAAGGAGGGAAGGAGGAGAGGAGAGGGGAGGAGGCGACCTGGGCGAACTGTAACGGACTGTGAGAAAGCTGTACTGTAATTTGGGTTATGGTGAGGTTGTGTTTCGGGGTTGTGAATGGGCCTCGCAAAACTGTGGCGTTGTGGTGAGCGTGAGATGAAACCGAAAGAGGTGGATGATGAAGCGAAAATGCTATGGTGAGGATGTGACAGGTTTAGTGTTATGTTGTGACAAGTTGTGACATTGTGAAAAGAGAGTCACAGGCTGCCGTGAGGTTATAAATAAATAAAGGCACAATAATGAAATAGGTTATAAATAATATAAATAGGTTATAATATAATAAGGCACAATAATGACAAATTATAATTATTTCCGTGTGTGTTATACAATCGAAAGCTCCATACCCCTAAGGAGTTGTGCGAATAACGTCGCAAACGATTCTCTAAACGGTGACGTAGCACAGTGCGAATAACACGAATCTCGATGTTTCGAAGCCGTTTCGAAACCCTCTCCCGAACCCTCGACGACGCTGTGTGTTAACGCGCGCTCCGAACCCCCCGAACCCCCGAAACGAGCTTCGTTCCGTTTCAGTCGCGGGGGAGAAGAAAGTGCGAGAATACGGGTGTGCGTTTTTTAGCAAGGCCGAAAATATCTCCGAGCATTTGTTGCGGTTGTGACTCCATTTTGCTTTATTCCATTTCTTTCTGCAATGTAGAACACTTGAAAGGAAAATTCCATATCGATTTAGAGCACTTGAAAGATGAAGAATACCAGATAAAGAAAATCAGCTGTCCATTAATCCAATCCGTTTACCTACTGACCAATCACAACGTCACAAAAAATGAATGAATTATCGGCGTCCACATCCGGGCCACACACAAGGACATGCCACAGTGTCAGCGGCTGATACTGCACGTACGGGTGGAACGTCATACACAAAACCAAGGCCGTATGACACCCCGGGGTAATTGTAGGGGCGGGGGGGGGGATAGGGGGCGGGGGGTGGGGGAGGGGGATAGGGGGCGGGGAAGGGGGGATAGGGGCGGGGAAGAGGGGAGGGGGGTGGGGGGAAGGGTTGACGCCTACCCCAAGGCAATCTTTGGGATTCGGGCGGAGAGGGAGATGGGATAGGAAGAGAAGAGAAGAAAAAGGCAGACGAGAGGGGAAGAGAGGGGGGGAAGGTGGAGAGAGAGGAAGGGAAGGAGAAGGAAGGGAGAATAAAGAAGCAGAAGAAAACAGAGAGAGAGAGAGAGAGAGAGAGAGAGAGAGAGAGAGAGAGAGAGAGAGAGAGAAGAGAGAGAGAGAGAGAGAGAGAGAGAGAGATAGAAATAGTAAAAAAGATCCAGAAAGAAAGCAAAAAACAAATAAAACGAGACAAAAGACCAAAAAAAGAAATAAGCACGACCACAAAACAAAACAATTAATAACAAATAACCAGTTCAACACAAGGTCTCGCGAGGCCGCCGTGTCAGCAGCAGCAGCAGCAGCAGCAGCAGGAGGCGCTCGGATTGCCGTCAGCCAAGCCGCGGTCGCCATTCATTCATTTCGTTTCTGTTTACGCGTTCGTGGCGTGAGTGCGGGGGTGGGGTGGTGGGGGTGGGGTGGGGGTGGGGGGGGTGGGGTGGGGGTGGGTGGGGGGGGGGAGACGTGAACGGAGGCGACGGCGGACGAATCAATCGGTTCGTGTGTGTTTTCGCTTTCTCTTTCTCTCCTTTCTAAATTTCTCTCTCTGTTTCTGTCTGTCTGGCTGTCTGTCTGTCTGTCTGTCTGTCTCTGTCTCTCTATCTATCCATCTATCTCTACCTATCTATCTCTATCTCCATTTCTATCTCTCTCTCTTCTCTTCTCTCCATTATCTCCTTCTCTCCTTCTCTCCTCTCTCCCATTCTCTCTCCCATTCTCCCCTTCTCTCTCCCATTCTCTCTCTCTCTTCTCTCTCCCATTCTCTCCTTCTCTCTCCCATTCTCTCCTTCTCTCTTTCTCCCTTCTCTTCTCCATTCTCTCCTTCTCTCTCCCATTCTCTCCTTCTCTCTCCCCATTCTCTCCTTCTCTCTCCCATTCTCTCCTTCTCTCTCTTCTCTCATTCTCTCCTTCTCTCATTCTCTCATTCTCTCCTTCTCTCTCATTCTCTCCTCATTCTCTCCTCTCTCTCTCTCTCTCTCTCCGTTTTTCTCCATTCTCTCAATTCTCTCTCATTCTCTCCTTCTCCCTCCCATTCTCTCCTCTCATCCATTCTCTTCTCTCTCTTCTCTCCTTCTCTCTCTCCATTCTCCTCTCTCTCCCATTCTCTCCTTCTCCTTCTCCATTCTCTCCTTCTTCTTTCTCTCACATTCTGACAAAGAGAAATCCTGTATTTATTTCAAGACTTATGCGCCTTACTAACCTATTTATTAACAAGTTCCCACATTATTTCAACTTTTTTTTTTCTTTCAGCGAAATAATGAGCAGGAAATGTGATACAAATTAAGGTCACTGGCAACCCTAATGAAGTCCAGTGAGAGACCCGAATTATCAAGCTATAGAAAAAGAAGACGAAGAAGGAGAGGAAGAAGAAGAAGAAGAAGAAGGAGAGGAAGAAGAAGAAGAAGAAGAAAAAGTAGACATAAAAAGAAGAATAATAATAATGATATATAATAATAATAATAACAATAATAATTAGAATCTTAATCATAATAATAACAATAACAATAATAATAATAATAATAATAATAATAATAATAATAACAATAATAATGATAATCATAATCATAATAATGATAAATATTATCAATAATAACAATAACAATAATCATTATTATCATAATAATAAAAATAACAATAATATAATAATAAAAAATTATAACAACAATAATAATAATTGAAATAATAATATAAATAATAACAATAATAAAAAGAAAAAGAAGAAAGAAAGAAAACAACAAAAGTGTAAAACTACGTCATTTCGTCCAAGGCAAGGCCACGCGAAAACCTCCACAATCAGCTCTGTGCACTTGCAATAAACATCGTTATACGCAACATACATATACACTGTAGCCAAATGTTTAATTTTATGTTTATTCGTACGTTTATATATACGTATATGCATATATTTCTAAACGTACATATAAGCATGTGTGTACGTGTATGTGTGTACGTGTATGTGTGTACGTATACGCATCGTAAAGGGAATTTATCATGTACAAATATAAAATAAATTCTTACTAAATTACTGTTGCCAATATATCGCTATCAATTCTAAAAAAAAATGAAAATGTTAATCTGAAATACCCGAATAAACCCGATTTTGACTCACCTAACTTTTAATATGAGTAGCATGACTTATCGAGGATAAAACGGTCATAGAAACGTTTTGTTTTTTTTTACTCCATTTTTAAAAATTAACTCCAAGCTAAATAAAAAAACAAACAAAACAGTAAAAAAAAAATCTACTTAAAACACAAAGAATTAACTCCAGTCCGGCTTGCCTTCCCCCACTTAAAAAAAAAAAAAAAAAAAAAAAAACGTTTAAAAAACCACGAGTGAGAAATACCGCCATTTTTCCAACCATTAATGACTAACCCTACACACTCGCCTCCATTACGTAAGGTGCGGGCGTCCTCACACTAATGGGCGTGACGTAACGAATGGTCGAAGAGTTAGCGTCGTTGATAATTATGTTTGTATGGTGATGATGGTGGTGGGGGTTGGGGGAAGGGTTGGGGGGGGGGGAGGGTTGCGTGTTTGTAAGTGTAAGTGCGGTACGTGTGTGTGTGTGTGTGTGTGTGTGTGTGTGTGTGTGTGTGTGTGTGTGTGTGTGTGTGTGTGTGTGTGTGTGTGTGTGTGTGTGTGTGTGTGTGTGTGAAAGAGAGTAAGGGGGAGAGGGAGGGAGGGAGAGGGAGAGAGAGAGAGGGAGGGAGGAGGGAGGGAGGGAGAGGGAGGGAGGGAGGGGGAGGGAGGGAGGGAGAGGGAGAGGGAGGGGAGGAGGGAGGGAGGGAGGGAGAGAGAGAGAGAGAGAGAGAGAGAGAGAGAGAGAGAGAGAGAGAGAGAGAGAGAGAGAGAGAGAGAGAGAGAGAGAGAGAGAGAGAGAGAGAGAGAGAGAGAGAGAGAGAGAGAGAGAGAGAGAGAGAGAGAGAGAGAGAGAGAGCCAAGAAATCAAAACCCAAACGAAATCCTTCTTTCAAGCCACAGAAAGACCAGCCAATGAGTCACTTCATCAGACGGGAGACACGAAGGCTAAAACGACCTTCGAGAAATACCGGCAACGGCGTCACACCCAAATCACCGGGTAGTTTTCCATTCCAAGATCTCAGGTAATCTGTTTACCTGAGATCTCTCCCTACCCCCCCCCTCTCCCTCCTTCCCCCTCCCTCCCCCTCTCCCCTTCAGCGACACCCCTCCCCTGCCATGCGGCTTCCTGCGCCTTCTCTCTTTCTGCTTCCCCTCCCCGTCTCTTCTCTCTCCCTCTCCCCCTCTACTCCAGCTTCTTTCCTTCTCTTTCTCCGTCTCCCCTTTACTCAGCTTCTTTCTTCTCTCTCTCCTCTCCCC